>CM067561.1:15954145-16224145 GCA_034509755.1 Anisodus tanguticus
GAACGCTGAGACTGTCCCTAAAATCTTTAAAAAGTACCACGAGTAGACCCTTGGTAAAAATGTCTGCAATTTGATAACGAGACGGGACATGGCATACGCGAACTTGACCTTTAGCAACCTTTTCACGGACAAAGTGAATGTCCATTTCGATATGCTTGGTGCGTTGGTGTTGGACCGGGTTACCTGAAAGGTAGATGGCACTAATGTTATCGCAATATACCAAGGTTGCCTTCTGAATGGGACAATGAAGCTCCAAAAGCAAATTACGTAGCCAACATGATTCAGAGACCACATTCGCCACCCCTCGATATTCTGCCTCTGCACTTGAGCGTGATAGAGTTGCCTGACGCTTTGCCGACCAGGAGACCAAGTTGTTGCCAAGGAACATACAGTAGCCAGAAGTCGACCTTCTGGTGTCGGGACAACCACCCCAATCAGCATCCGTGTAGGAGACAAGTGTGGATGTAGATGAGGGATACAAGTGCAAACTATAATCTAGTGTCCCCTGAATATACCGAATGATGCGTTTGATTGCATTCATGTGCTCAACTCTGGGATCATGCATGAATAAACACACCTGCCGAACCGCATACGTAATATCCGGTCTGGTAAGGTAAGATACCGGAGGGCCCCTACAAGACTGCGATAGCGGGTCGGGTCCTCGTATGGTGCACCTGCTGTGGCACTTAGCTTGGGGTTTGCATCAACTGGAGTGGAAGTGGACTTACATGATGACATCCCAGCCCTCTCTATGATCTCAGCAGCATACTTTCGTTGAGACAAAAATAAGCCACCTGAATGACGCTTGACGGCAATCCCCAAAAAATAACTCAAAGGCCCTAAGTCTTTCATAGCAAACTCAGAACTAAGCATGGTCATGATAGACTGGCGCAAGGCATCGGAAGAGGCAGTCAAGATGATATCATCCACAACAATAGAATATAGGCCAATGACGAACCACGGCGGTAGATGAACAAGGAATTATCTGACCTGCTGTGAGTGAACCCAATAGTCGAAACAAAGTCAGCAAATCGTGTATACCAGGCCCGTGGAGACTGCTTAAGCCCATATAATGATTTCTTCAACAAACAGACATGATTAAGGCGGTTGGGATCCTTGACACCCAACGGCTGATGCATATAGATTGTTTCCTTGAGGTCACCATGTAGAAAAGCATTCTTGACATCCAACTGATGAATTGGCCAAGTCTTTGAAAGAGCCAAGCTAAGCACAGTGCGCATGGTAGCCGGTTTGACCACCGGACTAAACGTCTCACCACAATCAATTCCAACCTGCTGAGTCTTACCATCACCAATAAGTCGCGCCTTATGTCGAGCAAATGACCCATCTGAATTCTCCTTATAAGCAAAAATCCACATAGACCTGATAACATTAATACCATATGGACGGGGCACCAACTCCCACGTCTTATTAGCAATAAGAGCATTATATTCATTAGTCATAGCAATTTTCCAATTAGGGTCATTTAATGCGGACACAGGATTGCGGGGCAAGGGGGATTTAGAGACATCCGAATGTAAATTAAAATGTCTTTTAGGTGTGAAAATACCCCGTTGACTACGAGTGACCGGTCTATGACTCGAGGAAGAATTGATGGAATTTTCTGGGCTCAGGACGGACTGGCCAGCAGGCAGTGGGCCTGCTGGCCCAAATCGGTAAAGGCTGGAATCAGATTCTGGAGCAGTTCCAGAAGGTGGGCAGGGCGAGCCGATTCTTGCCGGAACTGTTCCAGTGGCTGGATTTTGTGAGTGTGGCGGTACTGTTGGTCCAGCGGGGCAGTGGGCCCGCTGGAGGATTTTGGGTACATGAGATGTCCAAAAAATTCCGTATAATATACGGGGATATTTGGTCATCCAAAAAATTATACGACTTAGGTTCGGGAGTATGAACTTTCGTAAATGGGAATTGAGTTTCATCAAAAATGACATGGCGATTGATTATGATTTTCTTGGAGGATAAATCAAAACACTTATAACCACGATGATTCGACGGATATCCCAAAAATACACACGGGGTAGACCGAGCCTGAAGTTTGTTAATTGTGGTGGATGGGAATAACGGATAACACAAGCACCCAAAAATCCGAAGATGAGAATAAGACGGGTTCTTATTATACATAATTTTTAGGGGGGAAGAATATGTCAGACCTTTAGAAGGAATTATGTTAAGAAGATATGTGGCCATTTGTAGAGCATGATGCCAAAAATATGGAGGTATGGAGGCATGTATTAGGAGAGTTCGGACAATGTTATTTATGGAACGAATTTTGCGTTCAGCTTTCCCATTTTGTGAAGATGTATGAGGACATGAAAAACGAAAATTTATCCCATTAGTAGCACAAAATTCCCGAAACTCCCTATTGTCATACTCTTTCCCATTATCACATTGAATATTTTTTATTTCTCTTTCGAATTAAGTACGAATGAACGCTCTAAATTTGATGAAGACGGAAAACACTTGTGATTTATTCGCAATTGGAAACGTCCACAAAAATCTAGAATAATCATTTAAAAAGAGAACATAATATCGATGACTCATTGAACTAAGAACATGAGATGTCCATAAGTCGCTATGAATAATGTCAAATGGAATAGAAGTATGAGAATTGGAGTCTACAAATGGCAACTTAACAATTTTTCCTAATGAACAAGACTGACAAATTGGAGTACGACTCGTACCCTTACAAGAAATAAAGCTATTTTTATCTAAAAGCGATAAAATAGAAGATCCCGGATGACCCGACGAGCATGCCACATGGAAGGAGAGATGACCGCAAAAGGCGATGGCAAGGAAATTTGGACTCGATGGTCGAAACGGGCATGATAGGATACAGATCCTCCCTACTATCACACCTCATGAGATGACTCCTCGTCTTGAAATCCTTCACAGAGAAACCGAAAGGATCAAATTCAACAGAAACAGAATTGTCATTTGTGAACTTTCGGACAGACACTAAATTTTTAATCAATTCAGGAGCATGTAAAGTATTTTTCAAGAGGAGGGGTGGATTGGGGGGAGACAACGTTTTCTGACCATACCCTAAAATTGGAATAGAACTGCCATTACCAACAATTATTCCCCGAGGGGTGCTCAAATTGGAATAAGATGAGAGAGTACTTGAGTCGGAAGTCATGTGAGTAGTGGCCCAGGTGTCCATGTACCAATTTGGGTCCGGTTGAGTCAATCCCAACGTGTGCATTGCGGCCTCGATATCGGTCTGAGTGGGGCCTATAGCATGATGGGCTTGCGGAGGTCTGGGCCCAAGAACTTCTGGCCGTGATGGAACTGGGTCGTAACTGCTGCGGTTGCCGTTGTCGCGCCATCGGCCGTGGGCCGCCAATCGGGTATTGGGCTCGGGACCGTTGGCCAGCCCACTGGCCGCTGGAAACTGTTGCTGGAGGGTACGGGTTCCACTGCCATTGGCCCCACTGCTGGGCCCACGGCGGTGGTGGGCCATTGTACCCTGGATGGGACCCACCGCCTGTTTGTTGATCACCGGAACCGCCACCAGAACCGCCGCGTTTGCCTCTGCGGTTTTTGTTATTATTTTTTCGATTATTCTTGCCGCCACCATTATTATGGTTTTGGCCCGAATTATTAACAAAACCCGAAGGACTAGGAGAGGATGCCACCATGACAACTGGGCTTGCTCCGGTAGCCGCCTTTTTAGCCAAACCGACTTCTTCCAACGTCAGCATGGAGCGGGCTTGATGAAAGTCGGGAAGAGGGTTGCTTTGGCGAAGGAGAGTTCCAACTCCATTATAGGCCTCCGAAAGACCGGCAACCAACTGTAGAACTAGATGATTATTTGTTACTTGGTGCGCCAACATTACGGAGTTGATCCGCCAACTCCTTTAGTTTCTTGCAATATGCGAAACGTTCGGAAATTCGTCCATTCGAACGAAAGAGAATTCCTGCTCGAGTGTGACGACACGGGAATGTTGGTTGTCTTGGAATATGTCACGCAATCTATTCCATGCAGCCATAGCCGTGGTATCTGGCTCCATAATCGTCCGTAGAAGGTCCACTGAAATAGTGGCGTATATCCACCGAAGAACGGTAGCATCAAGTGTAATCCATAACTCGGGATCCTCCGCGGGAAGGGGTCTAGCGGGAGGAATGATGTGATGAAGAACTTGATAAGATATAGCGTGAATTTTAAACAACTCGCCCACGTTGCATATTGAACGTTTTCCATCTCAAGGACAATAGGGACACTTAGCTTGATATTGGAAACCGTGAGGGCAGGGTGAAAATTGTTCTTAGACATATTGAAAGAACAAAGAAGGAGAGGAAATTTAAGAGAGGTTTTTGAGAGCGGAAGACAAAATTTTGGAGAGAAAACCCGAGGGAGGGGGGGGGGGTTCTCGGCCACAAGACAAAAGTTGAGAGAAAAACTTTTGTGTAGACCTAGTCTCTTGATACCATGAAAGAAATAATCCCCTTGATTATTTTCATTGATTGAATAGATATATATACAAGTTACATATTTCCATAATAGGAAAATCCTTTTCCTATTCTACTTCTAAATCCTTATTCTACCATAATTCTAACTATACAATTATGGTAAGTGTATAACACTAATTAAGGTATCCTTTTCATTACAATATACTACAATATACATTCCTAATATACCATATATACTTCTGCCCGTGATGGGCTGTTGCACACTGCCGAGATGGACTTCTGCCCGTGATGGGCTGTTGCACACTGCCGAGATGGTGGGCTGAAGGCCGAAATGGTGGGCTGAAGCCCACTGTCGAAATCCTGGACTTCTGCTCGTGATGGGCTGTTTAACAGTTATAATGATGAAGTTAACCTCAAATAAGTTTACATGAAAGACTATTATGAACTTATAAGGTGATAACCTATATTAATTGGGTCAATAAAAGTTCAGACATTGAAATTGTCCAAAGTGGTAATACTTGAATAAATTCAGCTCTTCTTTACTTTTGTGTGATTGAATAGGAGCTAAATAAAAGATGGATAAAAGTGCAGAGAAGTCTAAATATTATGCCTTTAATTGTGCCTTTTCTTTAATTTCTTAGTTTTTTATCCTACTGAAAAATTAAGAGTTAATGTCAAGAACACACCTGAACCATCATTTTTCGAGAGTTTCCTACCTGAACTATAAGGTGAGCGAGTTTTCTACCTGAACTACTACGATCTATTTATCAAACACACCTCAACTATTAGTTGTTTACTAAACTCAAAAATTAATTGATCCAGGTAGACAACGACGAGGTATAAGATTAATTGATATTAGGCGTCTAGCGCTAGCGCTTAATGCAAATTGAAGAGTGTTTATCATTTGTGTAATATGGGTTTATACAACAACTAAAGGTGTAATATTAAGGTTGAAATGTTCAAATTGGTTCATAATAGTCGCATTGTTGTTTGTAATAATATAAAGCATTAAACTGCAGGGTATCTTTCTGGATATTGATGTTTTATTGGTGCAGTACATCAGAATCAGATGCCAAGTAATGTTATTGAGCAGTTGAAAACTTGGAATATAAGTACCTCCTTTGTGAACTTTGATGCCTCAAACATGTCTCAGTCTTTTCTCTTTTTGACGATATACACAATTACTTTTCTGTTCTCCTCAAACTGAGAACTTCTTTTCGACGATCTACACAATTACTATTCATTGCGGATGAAGTGATAACGAGTGTCGGTGTGTTTAGTTCTACTGTGGAAAGCAGGATCCAACAACAATAGATTCACAAGAGCCCATATATATGGCGTCATCGACTTAAAGACAGACAACCAGAAAATCACCATTACCTCGCTTCTTCACATATCACATAAAGTGTAGGTTCATTTTCACTTCTTTTGAAACTGTTCTCATGAAAAAAAAAGAGTCAATTTTGCTATACCATGCCCACAGAGCTTGCTTTAGACTGTACAATGCCCTTTTCAATCTGTACACCTTGATCTTATCTTCACTAGAAATGAAACCTTCAGGTTGGAAACATATACTTCTTTCTTGTAAGTGACCATAGGAAGGCAGACTTAACATCAAATTGGTACACAGACCAACCAAGTTGAGCAGCGAAGGCTAAAATGGTTTACACCATTCCAAAGGAAGCTACCGGAGAGAACGTCTCGTCAAAGTCGATGCCTTGTTGTTGGGAGTATCCTTCTGCAACAAGTCGGGCTTTATGCTTCTTGACACTTCCATCAGCATTGCATTTTGCTTTGAAAATCCATTTTAGCCCACTAACATTCTTCCCTACTGGCAAATCAACTAGATCCCAGGTCTGATTTTTCACTATGGCCTGAATCTCTTTAACCATTGCATTCTGCCACTCTGGTTGCTTTGCAACTTCTTCATAACAAACAGGATCTGAAACAAGCAAACCAAATTGACAAGATGTCTTTATGTGATTGCAACACCTTGTAGATTCGGGCTAGGTTTGCAGTCATTAAATGCATTTGGATTGACCCGACCTTTGTATCAATATGTGTATACGTGTGAAAGTCAAGATTAATTAAGAGTGTACCAAGTGTACAAAAGGATTGGGGTTGAAAAACAACAACATACCCAGTGTAATCCCACAACGTGGGGTCTGGGGAGGATAGAGTGTATGCAGACCTTACCTCTACCATGGTAGACAGGTTATTTCCGAAAGATCCTCGATTCAAGAGAAAGCATAAACAAAAGCAAAAGAAACGGTCAGACACATGCAAGAAATTTAAAGCAGTATGAAAATGCAAGTAACAAAAGCGAATAAGCCATGATAAAGCATTCTGAAAAAGAAGCAGTAATTACCACATGTAAATAGACAGTAATAGCAACAATATAATAAGATAAATGAAGTAATGCAAAAATCAAGTCGTAATATAGATCTGTAAAGTATAAGCTAGTGCACAAAGATAATCAAACTCCTAGTACAAAAAAGAAATCCTCGCGGAAACCCACTAGACTTCTACCTTGATACTCGACCTACATACCCTCCTATCGAGAGTCATGTTCTCGGTAAGCTGAAGCTGCTCTATATCCTATCTAATCACCTTCCCCCAAGACTTGTTTAGCCTACCCCTCATCTCCTCAGGCCCACGACTGCCAACCTCTCACACCTCCTCACTGGAGCATCTGCGCATCTCCTCTGCACATGACCAAACCATATCAACCTTCCATCTCACATATTGTCCACCATAGGGTCCACTCCCACCTTGTCTCGAATCACTTCATTCCGAATCATATCTTTCCATCTATGCCTGCACATACATCTCAACATCTGCATCCCAACTACCTTCATTTTTTGGGTATGAGCTTTCTTAACTGACCAACACTCTGCCCAATACATCATAGTCGGTCTGACCACCACTTTGTAGAACTTTACCTTAAGTCTAGGTGACATATTCTTATCGCACAACACACCTGATGCGAGCTTCTATTTCATCAAAACCGCCCCAATACGGTGTGTGACATCATTGTCAATCTCGCCATTGCCTTGGATGATCTACCCCAGGTACTTGAAACTTTCTTTCTTGGGCATGACCTGGGTATCAAGCCGTGCGTCCTCGTCCGCTACCTGAATCCCTTGCCGAACTTGCACTCCAAGTACTCTGTCTTAGTCCTGCTCAACTTGAAACCTTTTGACTCCAGGATTTGTCTCCAAACCTCCAGCTTCGCGTTAACACCGCTTCACATCTCATCAATCAATATAATATCATCAACAAATAGCATACACCTAGTCACCTCTCATTGAATATGACGCGTCAGTGCGTCTATTGCCAAGGCAAACAGAAACGGGCTCAGAGCGGATCCCTAATGTAGACCCATCATGGCAGAGAAGTGTTCAGAGTCACCTCCTACTGACCTCATACCCGGGTCTTAGCTCTATCATACATGTCCTTAATCTCTCTAATATAGGCTACATGAACACCTCTAGTGCCCAGACATCACCATAGCACCTCCCTCGGAACTTTGTCGTATGCATTTTCTAGGTCAATGAACACCATGTGCAAGTCTTTTTTTCTCTCCCTATAATGCTCCACCAACCTCCTCACAAGGTGAATGACTTCTGTTGTCGAATACCCCGGTATGAATCCGAATTGGTTCTCTGAAATAGATACTATCTTCTTCATTCTTGCTTCCACCACTGTCTCCCATACTTTTATCGTATGGCTCAACAACTTGACACCTCTATAGTTGTTGATTGGGGTTAAAAAGAATCAAAGAAATAAAAAGGAGAAATCTGATGTGAGATGCAGCCCAACATGCAGACCGCATAAGAGAGACACGAACCACATATGAAGTCTGGACCGCATATGAGAACCGCATGTGTGGGATGTGGACTGCATACCCACCGTCTGTCGAAGTACTGAAAGTTGGAAATTTTGAAGCTTCAAGAGTGATATGCGGACCACATATCCGCAGCAAGTGAGATCCTGAGAGTTGGTAATTTTCTAAGTGTCAGCGGTGGAATGCGGTCAGACATGCATGCGCAAATATATCAGTTCATAATGAAAATATTAATATAAGTTAGGTTTATTTAGTGTGATTAGTCCTCTAAACAAGGTAAAATATGGCGGTTAGGTGTATAAATACAATTAACATCAAGTACTATGACATGTCACAGGTTGGGACAGGGCCCCACCATACTCAAAACAACTATATACATAGACAACAATGTATACTAACTCTATACAGAAACTCCATAGAAGTGGAGTGCGATAATCAATAGCTGAATTGGATAACCTACTGAGGAGGTGTGTCCATCTGTCTACCTGCACCTGTGGACATGAACACAACACCCCAACAAAGGGGACGTCAGTACAAAAGAATGTACTACATATGTAAGGCATAAGTAAATGTAAATAGAGACATGAAAGAGTAAGGGAAACCAAATGAAACAACCTGTAACTCAAAAGTGCCACTGTGGAACATATTGTACATAAATGAATTATAATCACGTATATATCAATGTAAGACTATGTGGGCAGTATCTTTCATATAATATATCACGTCTATAACGTCGTAGGCCATGTGGCAATATCATCAATATCACACCTATATAAGCTACATATATAATGGCATAGGCCTATGTGGGCAATATAGATATGTAATATAGACACATGAAGACCATTTAAAGATTGTGAAATACTCTTTTGAACCCATCGGAGTGATGTAAGGTCGCTACACCTCCGAGTATCCTCACGCGGATAATATATCATCTTTTACTATTTCATATAAGTCAATAAGAATGATAACACCCACTACAGAGTTAGCTCTCAGAAAAACATACCAACATGGAGCCTTATTACATCAACATATGAAGGATACCTTGGAATACGGAGAGTAACATCGACAATGGATAGGTATTGTACAATAAAAACTTGATAACATAAATCACAAGTTGTTACTGTAACACCCCATACTTTCGGGTAACGGTTGAACACATAAACGTAGGCAAGTAGACCCGGACCCCGGGAAAGTTATGTTATACTTGCGTATACTAATAAGAAAATTAGTATATAAAATGATGTGATCCCTAAATAATTTTGGATTTAACAAGTGCAATGACGGGGATTAATAGCAATAATTTTATATCCCCAAAGAGGTTATAGACTAGTGTCATATTACAGAAATTATGACATTAGGTATAACATGATTTATAACTCACCGGAATTTAAGTGAATTGGGATCAAGAATTTAATTGTGGGATTAATTAATTATATTGGGGATAATATATAGTGGTACATTACGTGTAACCTTATAAGCGTACCATCAGAATGAATAAGCCTTATGAATACGGTGGCAACTTCCCAGCGTCTTCAAGACACTTACCCTTAGCCATTAAATATTGTCATCTCCTCAATCTTCTTAATCTCTTCAAACTATCTTCATCAAGCATCTGTAGGAATCTTTCCATGGATAAAGGTTTGTTGCACTCCAAGCAGAAGGAGTAAAACCTCAGTCGGTAGTCACTAGAATTCTCGACCAAATTGGGGATTTTCTGTAAGTTTTCATATAACCAAAAAGGGAGAAATCTGTGGTGTTCTAGACCTTAATTCCAGTGAAATTGAAGCCTTGAACAAGCCTAAGAACTCAGAAACCCAAGCTGTGACCCAGAGCTTCCTCGGAAATCAATTTTTGGGTCTGGTTTCTACTTGTCGGAACCTGAGCTGGGCGAAAAGTTGCCCGGCGATGCTCGTCGCTACTCTGAAAATAGGTAATCCTTCTTGTTCTTAAACTTATACGAATCATAGAACATGATTCTTACTAATTCTAGGGTGATTAATAAATTACTAAGTAGTTGGTATTATTGGGGCTGTTGATATGAAATTGGAAGTTGCATGTGAAATTGCTGAATTGTTTTAAGCATTGTAGTAGTAATAAAAAAGGTTAGAATGGCTGATTGTGTGGTTATATGCATAGGTTTCAACATAGAAGAAGTATAGATTCTACGCGTACACAGTATTCGCTAGAATGTCTCAATGAAGTGATTTCTAGTATATTGATCCGACTATGATATAAATCATTGATATGGTGTAGATATTCACTTATAAAGCTTACAAGGACCCGCGGAACTTAGATAATTTTGACAATAAGGTATGCAAGACTCTTTCTTCCTTTTTGGCATATTTTACGTACAAAGCATAACCGGAATATTGTTCCATAAAGTACTCTACTCTTAGTAGTTAAGAATAATCATGTTATTGACACTTATAAAGCTTACAAGGACCCGCAGAACTTAGATAATTTCGACAATAAGGTATGCAAGACTCTTTCTTCCTTTTTGGCATATTTTACGTACAAAGCATAACCGGAATATTGTTCGATAAAGTACACTACTCTTAGTAGTTAAGAATGATCATGTTATTGACTCTTTTGTTAAAAGCTTGTTTAAGTATGTTTCTAAGTCCTTATTGAGGCATACATAAAGGATATTGATATTCACAGTATCTAACCAAAGGTACAAGGATAGGGCCAGGATGTGTTATTGTCATTCATGCATTCTCATTTGCATTGCATTTATATATTACCCTGGACCACTTGTGCTATGTACATTACTATATGATAAATATTATATATATAGGAGATATAGGAAAAGGAAAAGGCGTTATATATGCACACCACCTGCAGCTGGTACAGACTATCACGTAAAGAAAGAGTCCTATGAGGCCAAATTGATGTGATGCCCATGTGTGGCCGATATAACCTGATGCCCACAGAGGCGGTTATGGGAAGGAAGAGTCCATGTGTGGCTAATATATATATATATACCGCATTTGCATCATGCATACATTCATTAACCATTATAGGGTATGATGCCCACAGAGGCTGTTATGGTAAGGAAGATGCCCGATAAGGCTGATGTATATGGAAACTGCATTGTGCATAACATTTAGGCATATGTATTAGGGCCCTCAGAGGCATTTCTTTCTTTGGTCTATTGTTTCTGTTTCAGTTGTTGTTATATCCCTGTTATACTATTGTTCATGCCTGACATACTCAGTACATCAATCGTACTGACGTCCTTTTTGTTATGGACGCTGCGTTTTATGCCCGCATTTTCATATTGAGATGGTGATGGTTCACACTAGTTGGTTGTTGGTCCAGCTGGTATTTGGAGCACTCTATTTGTTTCAGAGTTGCGATCTAGTCGTGGTATGTTCTACTCTTTAGAGGCTTGTAGATATGTGTCCTGTGGTTAGTTGTCATGTAAGGCCTTGTCGGCCTTGGTATATAAATGGATAAGTTGGGGCTTTTGGGTTGAAACTTTATATAATCTATCATGGCTCAGTCCGTGTTTAAATATGATTAAGGGTAGAGTGTATATGTGGTGCCCGGTGGGTAGGGTCTGAGTGCCCGTCGTGGCCTTCCTATTTGGGTTGTGACAAACTTGGTATCAGAGCATGTCTGTCCTAGGAAGTCTACAAGTCGTGTCTAGTAGAGTCTTGGTTATGGGTGTGTTGCGTGCCACACTTATAAACAAGGGGATATAGGGCATTTAGAATTGTTTCCATTCTTTCATATCATAGGTCGTGCAATAGAGATGAGTCATAAGAATTTGAGTTTAACTCATGCCTGTCACTGTTTTGGTAATGTCGATTACCAAAAAGACTTCGGTTAGTTCATATTCGTATCCAGTAAGTGAGTGACTTCTACCCGACGAATACGCCAGAAGGGCAGTATGATGTAAAACATTTCGAGATTATGAGAAGTTGCCTCACTCATATACGGAAGAGATAATGTAAGCCGGGAAAGCATAATGTTTTCTATGGTTATTTGTTTGGATTAATCAAAAAAATATATGGATTTGTATGTAGATTGATAAGATTGATTTACAGCTTAGGGTGGTGAAAAGATGGACCTGTTTTCATATGACTTAAAAATGATGGGAAGCGTGTTAGTTGTGATTTGCTTATATCTACATGAAAGGAATATGTGTATATGACCTGAGAAACTGATTGGTTTTGTTGGATGGACTGTTGGTATGTAGCCTTTAAAGGTACTGTATGCTTGCTTGAGATATTGTAGTTAAGTCTTATTACGGACCAAACATATTTAGGCTAGGTGTTTGATTAATCTGTTTAAGTAATCTAGTTGGTTAAGATATTCAGTAGGCTTGTATGTAATGATGTGGTATTATTGATATGCTTTAGGACTTTGATTAGCTAAAAGGTACTATGATAAATGTTGCTTGGCCTGATTGTTTATACTATGGTTAATGAGGGATGTGGAATATACCTAAGATTTGAATCCTTACTGATGTGTATATGAAATTTGTGTTTTTGTAGGTCTGGGATTAAACTGAGTCTAGTATATATATATATGTATTCTTTGGTTAGTTTCTGTCTTTTTGATAATTGTTGGTGTGCCTGGGGTTATAAATTGCTAAATGATTGACTTACAACTTACCTTATGACCATCCTAATCAAGTCACACCTAAATCAGTCCCTAACATATGTTTGCATCTAGTTATAAACTGTCTAAAAATGCATGTCAAGTATGGACTGGGGTCATGAAGGCTATGGAGATTTGAACATGTGTTTAGTGATTTATTTATATCCTCACTTAGAGTTGATTACCAACAGTGAAATGTGTGAGCTTAGATCAGGTTCTGAATCTAGAAACAACATGTGTTGGAATATGATTTGAGTTGTGAAGTACTTAAATAGCTATTGAACATGGATATGAAACTTGATTGTACCAGCTATGTCAACTAATTGTCCTGCCTCTGGATATGTCTCCAGTGTAGTTGGTCTTAAGAGATTTTAGTTTATGGTTAAAAGATTCTGTTAGGTTTGGTATGATATTTGTCAAATTAAATTATGATAACATGTTGATTAAAGTGTGTGACCTGTGTATAATTGTATAAGAACCATAATAAGAATAGTCTTTTATATGTTGTAATACTACTTTGTCTAGGTTGTGTGTTTCAGCTCTTTCTTTAAGACATGTTATCCATGCTATGCATAAATGCACTTGTGTGGTCCTCAAAATACTGCACTTTGAGAAATGATCTTATACACTTTGAGTTATGGCTGTTGTTTTACTGCTATTTGCTGCTATCTGTTGTTATGTTTCCATGAGCTGTTGTAACTTGAGTAAGGTTGTTGCTGTAACTTGAGATAAATTGTTGCTATCTACTATTGTTGTTTTGCTGCACATATTGCACTTATTGAGCTTCCCTATTGGGTTAAATAGGCTGCTGATCTACTATGCTTTAGTGTAAATAAATGCTACATTTTTGGCTCATTTGTGATTGCTTTTAAGGCTGTTTAGTTATACCTTAAGACTATGTAGTTGTTGTTTTAAAAGGGGAGTTGCTACTGCTTTTGAGTGGGTTGATTGTTGCTTTCTATGTTCCACCTTCTGATAAATTAGCTACTGCCCATTCTCAAATCTTACCATGAGTTATTGGCTGAAATGTTATCACACTTTGTTGCCAGCTAGATTCTTACTGTTTGCATCATGTTTAACTTAGAATTTCCATTTCCATTTAGATTAAGCGTTAAACTGTATAAGACATGTCTCTTTCTTATGAATATATTACTTTGTGAAGTTAATTCTGGTTGTCTAAACATGAACCTGAAAACTTGGGGGAAAAAAGGCATGAGTTATATCTACCATCTTGTATACATATGTTAACTATTATTTTTGTTGACTACATAACTTGAATTTGGATTAAATAACTAGTAGCCATGTTTAGTTTTAGCTATCTAGAAATGTTAAGTTTAAGTTCAATTCTTAGGGCCAACTAAATATGCATATATAATGGATCAGTGGTGTTGTGCCATTAGTATGCTTGTTTGTTATGTATAAATCTCTATATTGCATGAATCTTATCCCCTGTTTCAGTTATCCAGCAGTTGATATGTCCTGATTATATCTATTGTGTGGATCTGAGGCAAAGTGTTGAAACTGTTCCCATTAGTTGCTGCCTTTTATTTTGGACACTGTTACATTGGACAGGTTGCTGCATATACTTGTTATTTTTTGAGGTATTTTACTACCATACTTGCTACTATGATAGTTGTTGATTGATGACACTGGTTACCATTATTTGGCTAATGTTTTTTCTATCACTTGTTGCTACTGCCCTCTGCCCACAGTGGCTAAACCTAAGCCCAAAAACAAATAACACATTGTGATGTAACCAGTTGGGATTCTTGGCAGAAAAACATATACTACTTTTGGGCTGAATTTGGTCACAATTTGATGTTACATATTAGCATTAACAGATAGTATCCTTGAGTTAAGTTTCCTGCCATATTTTGATACTCATTCTGACTGAAAACATTGTTGTACCTTAGTCATTGACACCTCATTTTGGGTATGACTTACTACAGGATTTTGGCCATTCTATTTCTTTTTTTGCTTACAAGCTGCTGTATTCTTATTCAGATGCTGCAGTATATGTTCTTGATGAGCTGCTGTTCTTTATTTAAGAATAAAACAGATACTACACTATAGGAAAACATTGTGATGTGTTGTGTAATGTATGACTGAGTGAGGGTGCTATCCTGTTTGTGTTGGTCTTAGTATGGATAAGATTGATCTATAAATGAGTATGTGACAACCTGAAATTATGTTCTGATTGTCTAATGCTTTGAAACTGTTTGTATACCCATGTTAAATACATGGACTGTGATTTAATCATGTCTGCCTATCTATTTGCACAAAGGACATTTTACAGTAATCTAAATTTGTCCCAACTTACACATATGTGGACAATAGACTATGCAGTAGGGATAGGGATTTAGATAATGGATTGAGCTTATGTATGGTTAACTGGCATGAGCACATAGACCAGTATCTCATTTAGTTTCCATGAGTCATATTGTAACAAGCTTGAATTTCTTGATTTAAAGAATGAATAAGCATGATAAAGGTAGGTATAGTTTGGTACCTACTGAAAAGTTCTAAATGGGAAATGCTGACCTGCTTGTTTATTTCAATGTGGAAATCTGGGAAAACATATCTTTGGTAGGAATCCAGTATGATCATTGGTCTTTATGTTTTCCTATTGTACTGTGGTTTGTTGTATGCCTCCTATTGTTGTTTAGCTTTGAGAAGTATTTACCATTACCAATATGTTAATTATTTGAGTCATTGCTAACATGAGAATTTGCTACTGCCCTTACCATCTCAAAATGCCTTATTTCTGAGCCTGTTATGCCCCTTTACTATTCTTCTCCATCTCTAGAAAAGGCCTAAATCCTGGTTAAGACATGTGCATACTAGTATGGAAAAAGGATTCTGTGAGATCATATGTGCATATCTTTCCTTTGTATGAATAGTCTTAAGATTGGTGTTTGATGGTTTTGGGGTAAGATAAAGGGAAATGAATAGTTGAAAGTGCAGATATATATATATATATAAGTCCATGAGAGTCTTATCCCATGTTTGGATAAATGGAAGTATCAATAATATTGTAGAAAACCACCTAGTACTACAAATATTTCAGATGTTAGGTTCTATAAGTATGCCATCATTTTAATTGCCTAGAGATGATTCCAGTCATGCTTATTGTGACAAGAATTAGATATGTTACCCCATTCGAGGACGAATGTTTCTAAGGGGGAGAGGATGTAACACCCCATACTTTCGGGTAACGGTTGGATACATAAACACATGTAAGTAGACCCGGACCCCGGGAAATTTGTTATACTAGCGTATACTAATAAGAAAATTAGTATATAAAATGATGTGATCCCTAAATAATTTTGGATTTAACAAATGCGATGACGGGGATTAATAGCAATAATTTTATATCCCAAAGAGGTTATAGACTAGTGTCATATTACAAGAATTATGACATTAGGTATAAGAGGATTTATAAGTCACCGGAATTTAAGTGAATTGGGATCAAGAATTTAATTGTGGGATTAATTAATTATAATTGGGGATAATATATAGTGGGAAATTACGTGTAACCTTATAAGCATACCATCAGAATGAATAAGCCTTATGAATACGGTGGCAACTTCCCAGCGTCTTCAAGACACTTACCCTTAGCCATTAAATATTTTCATCTCCTCAATCTTCTTCATCTCTTCAAACTATCTTCATCAAGCATCTGTAGGAATCTTTCCATGGATAAAGGTTTGTTGCACTCCAAGCAGAAGGAGTAAAACCTCAGTCGGTAGTCGCTGGAATTCTCGACCAAATTGGGGATTTTCTGTAAGTTTTTCATATAACCAAAAAGGGAGAAATTTGTGGTGTTCTAGACCTTAATTCCAGTGAAATTGAAGCCTTGAACAAGACTAAGAACTCAGAAACCCAAGCTGTGACCCAGAGCTTCCTCTGAAATCGATTTTTGGGTCTGGTTTCTACTTGTTGACACCTGAGCTGGATGAAAAGTTGCCCGGCGATGCTCGTCGCTACTCTGAAAATAGGTAATCCTTCTTGTTCTTAAACTTATACAAATCATAGAACATGATTCTTACTAATTCTAGGGTGATTAACGAATTACTAAGTAGTTGGGTATTATTGGGGCTGTTGATATGAAATTGGAAGTTGCATGTGAAATTGCTGAATTGTTTTAAGCATTGTAGTAGTAATAAAAAAGGTTAGAATGGCTTATTGTGTGGTTATATGCATAGGTTTCGACATAGAAGAAGTATAGATTCTACGCGTACAAAGTATTCGCTAGAATGTCTCAATGAAGTGATTTCTAGTATATTGATCCGACTATGATATAAATCATTGATATGGTGTAGATATTCACTTATAAAGCTTACAAGGACCCGCGGAACTTAGATAATTTCGACAATAAGGTATGCAAGACTCTTTCTTCCTTTTTGGCATATTTTACGTACAAAGCATAACCGGAATATTGTTCGATAAAGTACACTACTCTTAGTAGTTAAGAATGATCATGTTGTTGACTCTTTTGTTAAAAACTTGTTTAAGTATGTTTCTAAGTCCTTATTGAGGCATACATAAAAGATATTGATATTCACAGTATTAGCCAAAGGTACAAGGATAGGGCCAGGATGTGTTATTGTCATTCATGCATTCTCATTTGCATTGCATTTATATATTACCCTGGACCACTTGTGCTATGTACATTACTATATGATAAATATTATATATATAGGAAAAGGAAAAGGCGTTATATATGCACACCACCTGCAGATGGTACAGACTATCACGTAAAGAAAGAGTCCTATGAGGCCAAATTGATGTGATGCCCATGTGTGGCCGATATAACCTGATGCCCACAGAGGCGGTTATGGGAAGGAAGAGTCCATGTGTGGCTAATATATATATATATACCGCATTTGCATCATGCATACATTCATTAACCATTATAGGGTATGATGCCCACAGAGGCTGTTATGGTAAGGAAGATGCCCGATAAGGCTGATGTATATGGAAACTGCATTGTGCATAACATTTAGGCATATGTATTAGGGCCCTCAGAGGCATTTACTGCTGGTCTATTGTTTCTATTTCAGTTGTTGTTATATCCCTGTTATACTATTGTTCATGCCTGACATACTCAGTACATCAATCGTACCGACGTCCTTTTTGTTATGGACGCTGCGTTTTATGCCCGCATTTTCATATTGAGATGGTGACGGTTCACACTAGTTGGTTGTTGGTCCAGCTGGTATTTGGAGCACTCTATTTGTTTCAGAGTCTTGATCTGATCGTGGTATATTCTACTCTTTAGAGGCTTGTAGATATGTGTCATATGGTTAGTTGTCATGCAAGGCCTTGTCGGCCTTGGTATATAAATGGATAAGTTGGGGATTTTGGGTTGAAACTTTATATAATCTATCACGGCTCAGTCCATGTTTAAATATGATTAAGGGTAGAGTGTATCTATGGTGCCCGGCAGGTAGGGTTTGGGTGACTGTCACAACCCTCCGGTTTAGGTCATGATAGTTACGATCTATCTGGTCATTTTTATCTAAAGACCCTTATGTAACTAAATTATCCTTCCCATAGAATCTATGTGGGGTTTGTGATGTGTGGGAATGGGTGGCATGGATCCCGAACAATCATTATGTTGTTTTCAGAAGAAAAACCCAAAATAGAGACTTTAGAATTGATAAGTTTAACCCAATGTTGACTTTCAAGTATATGGCTTCATTTTTTGGTTCCATCACTTCTGATAGTCCTGGAGTGTCATTTATGACTTAGTCGAGTCATTGGTTGACTTCCCGAGGCATTATGATATACTTTATGGCTTTATTTGTAAAATTGTGAAATTTGGATGTTTTGGGTGATTTCATAGAAAAGTACATCTTAGCATGATCGTATGACAAATTTGAGTGCACGAGCGAGTTTGTAGCACTGTTTACCTTAGAGTAGCATGTTTTGTTTGTATCCGGGGGATCCCGGGAGTGTTTCGGTGTTGGGTGGAAGATTGGCTTAGTTTTTATGGTGCTGGTTTCTGGTGTCCACACCACCGACTTTCTGGATTCTTCTGTGTGTTCCCCCCTTTGGTGGTTGGCTCACAGATCTAAGCCTAGGGTGATATTGAGTTTCCCATTAATGCGGACGATTTCTCACCGAGGCGATGACGCCTGGAGTTGTTCCTGCCTCAGAGCATTTTCGGATTTTTAAGTGACTCCGCCTCAATGGAACCTTTTCCCATTAAAGTGTGATCGCCTTAGCGAAGTATATTATGCCAAAGCAGAATTGTTGTTTCTGGTCATATTATTATATGCTTTAAAATGATTTCATTACCCAAAATACATTCTCTTGGTATTAGAGCTCGGCTAAAGGGGAATTTCTTGAGGATTTCACTTTGGATATTTATCGGAGGTATAATTTTACCCTTTTAAATTATGATTCATCTATTAATTCTTCTAATTCTAGTATAGATTATAATTGAGAAAGAGAATGTCTTAAGCTTTCATGCTAGAATAAGAGGACTATAATCTTGATTCGATGGTTGATTATTAATTAGATGATTATGATATTGTAAACTAGTGTTGATTTATGATAGATGATTATGTTGTGAAGATTAATTTGGTGTTAGAAATCCTTTCTAAATTGGGTGAAAACACTAGGGTTTGGAAATTGGGGTTTTTACTAAATTTTGCAATTGATGGTCCAATTGGGTTTAGTTTAGTTTTCAAATTAACTTAAGGATATGATTGTTTAGTATGTTATTATTCTTTTGGGTAATAAAGTTCGGATTTTGATACTGTGGGCCCGGGGTCAATTTTGGGTGTATCTTGGATTTTTTTAAGGACTAAGTCCTTGTATGTGTATTAGCTTAATTATTAACATAGAAACTATATATGTTAGACTACAAGTATTGTGAGGCACTCCAAAAGGGAAAGGCTTGTGTTGAGGGTTGAGGGTTCGTGGCTTCTGTTCGGCTTTGAGGTAGGCTACGTTTTATTTTGTAGACTTCGATAGAAGTGTGTATTAGTTATAAATATTGAGGGGTATTGAGCATGTTTGGGGGACCCAGCTTAGCGGTTGTGATGAATTCTTCGGTGGGTACCGGTGTGGAACTGTAATGATGGGGCTTAAGCTGATTCCGACTGCTGTGTTTCGGCTTGTTGCCATTGTTGATAATTGCAATGTTTATTGATCACATTGCTATAACACCCCATACTTTAGCTTTAGGATACATCGGGATAAACAAATATGAGTTTAATGAGATTGAGATCATTCATGAAGTTATAGAAGATTCATATCAATGTCGAAGAGGTTACGTGGGGATTATAGGTTAAACGAATTTGGAAAATAAGTTTCGTCAAAGTACGAAATATGGAACGAGTTATAAAGACCGTATAGAATTTTGGTCATAAGATCAAGAGCTCAGTGTATAGATGGGCGAAGTCCCAAAATAATTTAGGATTTAACAAGTGTGACGACGAGATTAATAATAATATTTTGTATGTCCCAAAAGAGGTTATGGACTAGTGCTATATTACATGATTATGATAATGAGTATATGAAGTGGGAATATTTAAACCAACGGAGATTAAAGAATTATTTATGGGGGTAATTATTTCAATTTGGAGTGTAGTTGATATAAAGGGATTAAATATTAATTGTTGTATAAGTGTTAATAAGTGACTTCCATATGTCTCTTAGCCATGTGGGCAACAAGATGACTAATACTCTACATGACCTTTTTGGATGACACCTATAGGATAGAAGTGCTTGTCTTTTTTTGGGAAAGTTAAGTGGATGGGCCCCATGTTCTAGTAATTATGAACCTTAGAGATATTACTATAGTTGGACATTTTTCCTATTCTGAAAAAAATAGGCAGCAACGTTTTAATCCATTTTTTTACTCAATTGAATTAGGGACTTTATTCGTAATAAAATGGAGAAGCAACTTTCTAAATCATTTGAATTAGATACCTTGATACTATAGAATGGAGCAGCAACGCCATTATTTTGTTTTGTCGAAGAAGAAGTAGGGCAGAAAGTTCATATCTCATTCCGTTCAAGTAGTGGCTTTGTTATTGTAAACTTAGGCAGAGTTTTCTTGTTCCATCTTGTCTAAGATAAGGTTTTAAGGAGTGGATGATCATTCATAATAGTTCCAAGGATCATAAACAAGGTATGTTAAGGCAAATCCTTCTTTCTTTTGGCATGTTCTAAGTACGAAACCTAAACGTAATATTGTCCTACAAATGATTCTACTCTGAGTAGATAAGAATGTTCATGGTATTCATTCCTATTTTCAAAGCATGTCTAAAATATGTTCCTAAATCCTTATTGAGGTATACGAAAAAGATGTTAGTATTCATAATGTTAATCAGAGGTGAAGCAACATTACATCACTCCGACAAACTTATAGTATCTTATTATCATATCATTCATGCATTATATTCATATATTATCCTTGACCTCAAATGTGTTATATACACTACTATATGGTATGCATTATATATATATATATATATATGGGGTATTGGAAAAGGGAAGGCGTTACATATGCACCACCACCTGTAGCTGGTACATATGTATACGATGATGATTATGCCCATAGAGGCTTGATGGCGTTATATATACACACACACACACACACACACATACACATATATATATATATATATATGGCCGCATTATGCATGATACTTAGGCATATTGTGGCCCTCAGATGCATTCTGCACAGACATGATACTTAGGCATATTATTGCCCTTAGAGGCATTCTGCACAGATATGATACTTAGGCATATTATGGCCCTCAGAGGTATTCTCTACTGGTTGGTTGGTTCTTGTCTCATGTTACTTTCAGGTCTCTATTATGTTATTATCCATGCCTGACATACTTGGTACATTAGTCATACTGACATCCCTTTTGTCGGGGGACGCTGTGTTTCATGCCCGCAGGCTCAGGTATAAAGGGTGACGATTCGCACTAGTAGGTTGCTGGTTTAGCTGATATTGGAGCACTCTATTTTTTCCAGAGTTGCAGTCTAGTCGTGGTATGATATTTTTTATATCCATAGGGGTATGGCGGGGCCCTATCCCGACCTTATGATGTTACGTACTCTTTAGAGGCTTGTAGACAGATGTCTTGTGTATAGTAGTCATGTATGTCCTTGTCGGCCTTGGTATGTATATGTATATAGGTTGGGTCCTTCTGGTTGCAGGATTTTACATAGCTCTTTTCCAGTTTACTATTTCCATATGTCAGCAAGGTATCTCGTGGACCATGAGAAGTTACGGTTATATGCTAAATATATGATTATTGGTACTCGGCAAGTAAGTTACGGGTGCCCGTTATGACCCTCCAGTTTGGGTCGTGACAAACTTGGTATAAGAACAGGTCTGTCCTAGGGAGTTTATAAGCCGTGTCTAGTAGACTCTGGTTTATGGGTGTGTTGTGCACCACACTTATAGACAGGAGGTTATAGGGCATTTAGGATGATGGTTACCTTTCCTTCTTGATCTAGAATTATGCTATAGAGCTGAGTTGTAAGACTTCTTTTTGTAAATCATATTGTGTTTATGATTACAACAATGCCTTTTTCCAATAGGGCTATGATTAGCAGGGAGATCGAGGTTTGATTGAGTATAAATGCTAGTAGTATGCTCTTTATTGAGACAGATCCGTTAGAGGATATTAGTAAGTTGCTTTCCCAGGCACGACTTCATCATAGAGCTTCTTATAAAGATAGGTCCCTTGAGGGGTCAGGGAGCTTATAACCTAGGGAGTTTATTAGTCAGGGATCGTCAATATTTAAAGGTCGAATGAGACTGCCCCTATCATCTTGTAGTTACTATGGTCGAACACATGTCGGATTATGCCGCAAAGGCGCATAGGGTAGGTTTAGTGTGACAACCATGGCCACAACATTTTGAAGTATCCCAAGTTGATGCGCAAAGGTAAGGATAAGATGATTATGAGTTGTACGGATGAAAAGCAGAAGACATCATTGAAAGGTTGAATAAGTTATGAAAATCTACACGTTTTACAATGACTTTTGAGGATTAAAATGAGGAAATATGTTATGTACATGCGACCTAAATTGTAATGTCTTACCTAGAATATATTGGGAATCGTCCAAGGATATCATTAACGAGAATGGATTATCATAATCGAATCGTCTAAAGAATGACCATCAGTAAAGTTAAGAAGAACACGTAAAGTGACGTACCCAGAATAATGAGCCCACGTCATAAATAAGGATCGAGTTATCCACGGTAGTGGAAGGGGACATAAGTCTCTCATCCGTGCGTAAAGGGCCATACTGCGTATTATTGACAATTACATGTATCAATGTTAGTAAGCTAAGACATGCTATAGGTACTGGACTGGTAAGGTCTTCAGCTTCATTGTGTAGCATGTTACAATTCTAAATAACCTCTGGATAACAATAGCTTGTTAGGGGAAATTGAGGACGAGAGCTATGGAACAATCGAAGAATGGTTGTAAGAAATATGAAAATAGTTATTAAGTATGAATGGAATGGTATGATCAAGTATCAAGGTAGAAATGTTTTTCGTTTAATGACGAGTAGAAGGAAGGATTACGACGAGAAGGATACAGGTGAATGAGATTATAATTATTCAGGTTTCACAAAAGTATGATTACTCCAGAACAGCGTAAGGACCAATAATAGAGAAGGGACAGTAAGAACTCTTCGGTCGAAGGTGACGAACCTCTGATGTTCAGGAAGATAGTATGAGAAATACTTTGAGATAAGAGACCCCCCCAAGGCAACTTGAGATGGAAATGTAAAGGTAAGACGAATGAGCACTCGGTCGATGGGAGATCTAATAATGATAAGACAAGAAAGCTTGACAAGTCATTGGATCTTGTAATACTATGAATTGGATCTAAACATACGAAGCATCGGTTCTAGAACATATGTAGTCATACCTCTCAGAAAGTATGTAAACGGAAGTAACAGTGAGTAAAATTTGAGATTAGCACCTAAACAGTTGAAAAGGGGCCAATGATGCATATGGATATAAGGTAGATATTAAAGATATATGTCAAGAGATAATGACATTATAATGAAGATAAAATTTCAGGCAAATATAGATGTCTATGAGCATTATTGAATTGACCAAAGGTTCTACGATATAGATAAAGTAATGGGTGTACAACTTAATGGGATCAAGGAAATATTTTCCAAAAATGTCATTGACAAAAAGAATTAGCCATGAGACAAGTAAAGGAATTCGAATCTAAGTATAATGACCAGGTTTGGATATAGTAGGTCAATGTCATGTAATGCAATTCTTCAGAATCTTCTACGTACTGAATAAGGGAATAAGTTAACAACTCATCTTTTAAGGGGTTGTAACGCAAAAGATTGGAATCAGGAGCAATGTTGGAGATTACGTATGTACAGCAGAATATTTTAGAATTAATATGAGTACGACAAGTAAGGAAATGAGTGAACAAGTGTCAAAAGAAGTAAGGAAAGAAGTTTTTTATAATTACAAATAGTGAGAAAGTACGGGGGAAAATGGGGAGATTCCTTTCAGACCATGAATAAGAGTTAACTATGATGATACGCACGATTCAGATTCGATGACATTGTCCATAAAGTGTTCATGGTTGAGATACTACAAATATAAGATTTTTCAGCACACCAGTTAGAAAACAAAGCTAAGTTGACAATAGAATCATTCACCCACAAGCGTCTTGACTAATGTGAGGATGAAGGAGAGAAGTTGACCTGAGGGAATGCATCAGTTAGCTAAGTGGGAGTGCGATTGGATGATTCAGATAGTGATAGCCCTATGACTCAGAATACAGCATGGTCATCCCTCATACTGGAAGAAAATGAATGTCATGATAAAGATCCCATTTTTAGAGATGATCGGTAAAGATATTTAACAAAAGAGAATCGCAACCTTCGATCATAATGGGAGAGGTACCCCAAGTGGAAGGTCCATTTTTATATTCCTAATGTAGCAGGATTACGAGATAAGATTATAACGGAGGTCCATTACACGTGATATTCCATTCACCCTGGATCTACTAAGTGGTATCATGATCTCAAAGGTATGTATTGGTGGGACGACATGAAGAGGAATATTATGGAGTTTGTAGCTCAGTGTCTTAATTGTCAGCAAGTAAAAGTAGAGCACCAAAAGTCTGGCGGCATGACTCAAAACAATGAGGTCCCGATGTGGAAATAGGAAATGATTAATATGGATTTCATTACAGGTTACCCCACTCTTATCATAAGTCTAATCCTATTTGGGTGATTGTTGATAGATTGACCAAATCAGCTCAATTTCTGGCAGTCCAAACTACCTACACAGCCAAGGACTACGCAAAGTTGTACGCCTTCATGGTGTGCATAATTCTATTATATTTGACTGAGGTGCGCAATTCACCACTAACTTCTTGAAATTATTTCAAAAAGGTTTAGGCACCCAAGTTAATCTTAGCACAACTTTCCACCCTCAAACAGACGGGCAGGTTGATCGTACGATTCAAACCATCGAAGACATTCTACGAGATTGTGTATTGGACTTCAAAGGAAGTTGGGATGGTCATTTACCCCTTATTTCATTTGCGTACAATAACAGTTATCATGCTAGCATTAAAATGGCTCTACGCGAGGCTTTTATGGATGGAAATATCGATCTCCTATCGGATGGTTTGAAGTAGGTGAATTAGAATTATTTGGGCCTGACCTAGTGCGCCAAGCCATAGAAAATGTGAAGCTTATCCAAGAATGGTTGTTAACCGCTCAGAGTCATCAGAAGTCGTATTTAGATGTCCGGCGGTGGGACTTAAGTTCCAAGTGAATGATTGGGTCTTTTTGAAAATTTCTCCTATGTTAGGGGTATAATGAGATTTGGGAAAAAGGGAAAGCTCAGCCCAAGGTATATTGGGCCATATCGCATAATTCAAAGAATCGGTCAAGTGGCTTATGAATTGGACTTGTCTTTAGAATTAGAGTTTGTTCATCCGATTTTCCTTGTTTCTATGTTAAGAGCCTGTGTTGGGAATCCTTCCCAAATTGTGCTAATTTATGATGTGAAGGTTACATAAGACTTATCATATGAAAAGATTCCTATTGCTATCCTAGATCGTCAAGTCTGCAAGTTGAGGACTAAAGAAGTAGCCTATGTGAAGGTTCTATAGCGAAATAAGAATGTAGAAGAGATGACATGGGAAGCGGAAGAGGAGATGAAGTATAAGTATCCCCACTTATTTCAGACTAAATCCGATGCTCCGAGTTAAGCAAAACCTAACCAAGAGCTGACGTAGGGATACATGAGGTGAGTTCCCACGTTAGATACTTATGTTTGATGTTTGATGGCCACATGAAGCCCGGTGATATGTATATGTTGCTATATGGCCATATGAAGCAAGTTTGGATATCTTCTACTCCCTGACAGGGTTCGGATAATCCCATTTATAAGGGAAATTAGATAAAAAAAAATGAAAAACCTTGAGGATCAATTGGTTCCTTATGTATACTTCTCATTCGAGGACGAATGTTCCTAAGGAGGAGATGATGTAACACCCCGTACTTTAGCTTTAGGATACATCGGGGTAAACACACGTGAGTTTAATAAAATTGAGGTCATTCATGAAATTATAGAAGATTCATATCAATGTCGAAGAGGTTACGCAGGGATTAGAGGTTAAACGAATTTGGAAAATAAGTTTCGTCAAAGTACGGAATATGGAACGAGTTATAAAGACCGTATAGAATTTTGGTCATAAGATCAAGAGCTCAGTGTATAGATGGGCGAAGTCCCAAAATAATTTAGGATTTAACAAGTGTGACGACGGGATTAATAATAATATTTTGTATGTCACAAAAGAGGTTATGGACTAGTGCTATATTACATGATTATGATAATGAGTATATGAAGTGGGAATATTTAAACCAACGGAGATTAAAGAATTATTTATGGGGGTAATTATTTCAATTTGGAGTGTAGTTGATATAAAGGGATTAAATATTAATTGTTGTATAAGTGTTAATAAGTGACTTCCATATGTCTCTTAGCCATGTGGGCAACAAGATGACTAATACTCTACATGACCTTTTTGGATGACACCTATAGGATAGAAGTGCTTGTATTTTTTTGGGAAAGTTAAGTGGATGGGCCCCATGTTCTAGTAATTATGAACCTTGGAAATATTACTATAGTTGGACATATTTCCTATTATGAAAAAAATAGGCAACAACGTTTTAATCCATTTTTTACTCATTTGAATTAGGGACTTTCTTCTTAATAAAATGGAGAAGAAACTTTCTTAATCATTTGAATTAGATACCTTGTTACTATAGAATGGAGCAGCAATGTCATTATTTTCTTTTGCCGAAGAAGAAGTTGGGCAGAAAGTTCATATCTCATTCCGTTCAAGTAGTGTCTTTGTTATTGTAAACTCGGGCAGAGTTTTTTTGTTCCATCTTGTCTAAGATAAGGTTTTAAGAAGTGGTTTATCCGTCATAATAGTTCTGAGGATCATATACAAGGTATGTTAAGGAAAATCCTTCTTTCTTTTGGCATGTTCTAAGTACGAAATGTAAACTTAATATTGTCCCATAATGATTCTACTCTTAATAGTTAAGAATGTTCATGTTATTCATTCCTATTGTCAAAGCATGTCTAAAATATGTTCTTAAATTCTTATTGAGGTATATGGAAAAGATGTTAGTATTCATAATGTTAATCGGAGGTGAAGTAACATTACATCACTCCGACAAAGTTATAGTATCTTATTATCATATCATTCATGCATTATATTCATATATTACCCTTGACCTCAAAGGTGTTATATACACTACTTTATGGTATACATTATATATATATATATGTTTGGGGTATTGGAAAAGGGAAGGCGTTATATACGCACCACCACCTGCAGCTGGTACATATGTATACGATGATGATTATGCCCACAGAGGTCGATATGATATGATGGGATTCCCACAGAGGCTTGATGGCGTTATATACGCATATATATATGTATGACCGCATTGTGCATGATACTTAGGCATATTATGGCCCTTAGAGGCATGTTGCATTGACATGATACTTAGGCATATTATGGCCCTCAGAGGCATTCTGCACAGATATGATACTTAGGCATATTATGGCCCTCAGAGGCATTCTCTACTGGTTGGTTGGTTCTTGTCTCATGTTACTTTCATTTCTCTATTATGCTATTATTCATGCCTCACATACTCGGTACATCAGTCGTACTAACGTCTCTTTTGTCATGGGACACTGCGTTTCATGCCAGCAGGCTCAGGTAAAGATGATGACGATTCGCACTAGTAGGTTGCTGGTTCAGTTGATATTGGATTTCTCTATTTTTTCTAGAGTTACAGTCTAGTCATGGTATGATATTTTTTATATGCATAGGGGTATGGCGGGGCCCTGTCACGACCTTATGATGTTATCTACTCTTTAGAGGCTTGTAGACAGATGTCTTGTGTATAGTAGTCATGTATGGCCTTGTCGACCTTGGTATGTATATGTATATAGGTTGGGTCCTTCTGTTTGCAGGATTTTACATAGCTCTTTTCCAATTTACTATTTCCATATGTCAGCAGGGTATCTCGTGGCGGCCCTCGTGGATCATGAGAAGTTATGGTTATATGCTAAATATATGATTAGTGATACTCGATAAGTATGGTCCGGGTGCTCGTCATGACCCTCCGATTTGGGTCATGACAATTGCTTTCGATATGATAAATTAATTTATGTGGAATTATGTGTTATGGAGTTTCTGAAAGCATGTGATATTCATTTCGTATACTTGATTGCATCTCATACATCATGATTACTTGCCTTATATTGTCATTTGCATCCATACTTATGGTTTTGATGATATTGAAATGAGAATGGTATGACAATATTGTGGGTCTAATGAGACCAAAAAAGGTAAGGATACATTATGATATGGTTGAAAATATTGAGATGATGGAAATGAATGAAGATGATATTACAACCAATAGCTGGCATTTGTAGAGGAATTCTGAATGGGTATATGGATGGTGCAGGTCCCCCATGGGTTGCAGTTCATAGAATTTAAACGCATGTATACAAGGCATGAAAGGTACCAGTCATTTGCATTGCATTCATATCATACATATATTTATATCTTGATTACATGTTGATTGGTAATTGAAAACTGGGTAACTTTGTGATAAAAGGATCTTGTTGATTATTCCATAATACCTGGATTGTAGGTTATGGAACTCTAAGTGAATAAGGTGACTTATGTGATTCATGAACTCTTAGATGAACAACGTGATTTATATGATTCATGAACTCTTATGTGAACAAGATGACTTAAACGAGTGTTGAACTTCTTAGTGTAGTATTATTTGAGAGTTAACTTGATATTTATCTATGTTACGTATTTTCTGTCATTGTTGGCCTATGATGCCTACGGGGGTACGTTATATACTCATGCTACACTTGATGTATTCTTTTTGGATGCAGATACAACACCTTCTACTAGTTCAGAACTTCGTGGCTGAGTCTGAGTTGGAGGATCTCTTATGTTCAGGGTGATGATGCTTCCATTCAACATGCCTTGAATGCTCTTATCTTTCCTTTTGTCTTTTACTTATTCGGGAGACGTTTCTAGATTTGTAAACTATGTTACTTTCTATTTAACTCTTGTATTAGAATTTAGTGCTTTTTTATTATTGACCATATTTGGGGGGGGGGGGTTGTATAACTTATTATCAGATTTGTTCTGCATTTATGTTATAAATAGACAACCTTATTAATTCGTGTGTTATTTCCGCATTTCTTATTTAAAATCACATTGTTAATTGGGAGAGGTTCACCTACTGGTGGGAAAAGTGTAGTTGCCACCACAAACCCTAAAAGGGGTCGTGACAAAGTTGATATCAGAGATTTAGTTTAAATGATATTAAATACAAGAGCAATGTGTAGGTAGAGTATTGCGGATCAGTGCGGAGACGTCCGTACTCATCTTCGAGAGGCTATGGGACATTTAGGAAATGTCACTTTCTTTATTCCTTTTGTGCTAAGATTAATTAAATTGGTATCTGACCTTTGTTTCCTATTCGCTCACAAATAGTGAGGACTCATACCTACACAATGAGAGAGGAATAACTGGAACCTGCACCTGTAGTGTGCGGTCGTGGTAGAGCTCGTGGTTGGGGCTGAGGTAGAGCCCGAGGAGCTATACAGGTGAGGGGTGGAGCACAAGGAGACGATCATGCTCATGCTAGATCAGTGTCCCCCGAGTCGTATACTGACCCTCAAGATGAGCAGTATGATGAGGAGATGGGGCCAGCCCAGGATTAGCTCATATTTATATCTACTCTGGTTCTTCAGGACACTTTAGTCAGCTTATTGAGTATGCTTGATGGTTTTCCCCAAGTGGGTGTTCTTCCGACTACTCCAGGTGGGTCGCATATTTGAGTATGAGAGGGATAAACTCTCGAGTTCTGTACTCCAGGGGTTCAGCCAGCTGCTATTTTGACACATGTATTTATGAGATTCCGGCACCAAAGTTTGGTCCCCAGACGGTTGTAGGGACTACTATGACCCATGATGAGCAGAAGATATGAGAGCATTTTTCTAACATGAAGTGTCCCGTATTATATGCCAGCCCGAGGAAGATGTGTATGAGTTTATTATAAGCAGCCATGAGAGGCTCCATACTTTGGGAATTATAGTCACATGAAGTTTATTTGTTGCCCTTCAGCTTATAGGTGATGCGAAGCAATGATGGAGGGCTTATGTTGATTGTCGACCAGCAGGGTCACCTCCACTATCATGGACCAGGTTTTATAGGATCTTTTTGGAGAAGTATGTGCCCCTGAGCTTGCATGTGAGCAAGTGTAGGGAGTTATCCAAATTGGAGTAGAGGGGATCATCAGTTGTTGAGTACAAGACCTATTTTCACGCCTTGTCACACTATGAAGCGTCATTCCTACCTACATAGGCTGAGAGAGTTAGATATTTTTTGAGAGGGTGGTGTGTTCCTTTCAGTTGGCTACTTTACAATTAGTAGCCTTTGGGGCTTCTTTTGAGTCAGTAGTAGAGCATGCTAGGATGGTTAATTCTGTGAGGGCAAGATGCCCAAACATGAGTCTGACAAAAGGATGCGACAATATGAGCATTACAGTGGGTCTACTTCTCATGGGTATGTGCAGCAGGGTAGATTCTAGCATTTGTAGTCTAGTCGACCAATTTAGGCAGCCGTTTAGATTACAGATGGTGCTTCTGTATGGAAAAGTGGTTATAGTATGGGGCAGTCTTTTAGAGGTACACTATCTTGGTATTCTGTCGTGGTGGTCACCCAGGATCTTCCATTACTATTAAGCATCCCTCAATGTCCAGGACTTGTTATAATTGTGGTGATATTAGTCATTTTAAGAGAGAGAGAGTCCCAGGCTTATATTAGGTGGATCTCGTACACCCAGGACCCTAGCACAGCCATCCAAGGGTGGCGATCAGTCTAGCAGAGGGGGTTTCCAGTCAGGCTGTGGTGGCTATCAGACTAGTCGATGTGGATCTTAGGCAAGAAAAGATGTGGCTCATTGAGGCCGAGGCGGCTATCAGGGTGCACAGTCCGATGGAGGATGCACACATTGTTATGCTTTCCTAGTAAGCCAGAGGCTAAGGCATCAGATGCGGTTATCACATGTATCATCTCAATCTATCATTAGTCTGATTTAGTGTGATTTGATCTGGGGTCTACGTTCTCTTATGTGTCTGCCTAATTTTCTACTGATTTGGAAATGTGGTGTGATATACTTGATGTCCCTATTTGTGTGTATACCCCAGTTGTTGATTCTTTCATTATAAATCGAGTCTATCGGCTTTGTGTGGTTACTTTTATGGGTTATGATACTTGCGTAGATTTGGTCATATTAGACATGGTTGATTTTGATATTATTTTAGGGATGAACTGGTTACCACCGTACCACGTGATTCTGGACTATCATTCCAAGACAATCACTCTAGCGATGCCAGGCCTTCCAAGGTTGGAGTGGAAGGGCGCTCATAGTCACACTCCTAAGAAGTTATTTCCTTCATCCAGGCTAGGAAGTTAGTAGATAAGGGTTTTCTGGTGTACCTAGCTCATATTCAGGATACGAGTTCAGAGACTCATTTCCTTATGTTAGTTCCTGTAGTGAGTGAGTTTGTCGAGGTCTTTTCATCAGATTTGTCGGGTACGCCGCCGGATAGAGATATTGATTTTTACATTGATCTAGAGCCGGGTGCTCAACCCATTTCTATTGCCCCATACTGTATGGCTCCAGTGGATCTAAGAGAGTTGAAGGAGCAACTTTAGAATTTATTGATTAAGGGTTTCATTTGACTTAGTGTATCTCATTGGAGTGCTCCTATGTTATTCGTAAAGAAAAAGAATGGAACCATTCGTATGTGTATTGACTATAGATAGTTGAACAAGGTCACCATAAAAAACAAGTATTTGATTCCTCGTATTGATGATCCGTTCAACTAACTTTAGGGTGCTTCTGTGTTTTCGAAGATTGATTTTTAGGTCTGAGTATCACCAGTTGAAGATTAGGGCGAAGGTTTTCTCAAGATGGCTTTCCGGACTCGTTATGGTCATTATGAGTTCTTAGTGATGTCATTTGGGCTTACCAATGCCCCTGCAGCATTCATGGATTTGATGAATAAGATATTTAAGCCTTATTTGGATTCGTTTGTGATTGTCTTCATTGATAACCTTTTAATCTGTTCGAAGAGTCAGGAGGACCATGAGAAGCATTTGAGAGTGGTTCTTGGGTTGTTCAAAGAGAAGAAGTTGTATGCTAAATTCTCAAAGTCTGAGTTCTGTCTTAGTTCAGTAGCATTTTTGGGACACGTGGTGTCCAATGAGGGTACTATGGTGGATCCGAAGAAAATAGATACAGTTAGGGACTGTCCTAGGCCTACTTCAGTGATGGAGATTTAGAGCTTTGTGGGTCTCACGAGATACTATCATCCGTTCATCAAGGGATTTTCATCTATTTCTTCTCATTTGACATTGTTGACTTAGAAGAAGGTGCCTTTCCAATGGTCTAATGAGTGTAAGGAGAGCTTTCAAAAGCTCAAGTCACTTTTGACCACAACCTCGATTTCGACCCTTCTAGTGGAGGGGAAAGACTTTACTGTGTATTGTGATGATTCGAGAATTGGGTTGGGATGTGTGTTGATGCAGGAGGGTAAGGTGATAGCTTATGCATCTAGGCAATTAAAGGTGCAGGATAAGAATTACCATATTCATGAATTAGAGTTGGCAGCCGTTGTGTTGGCTTTGAAGATTTGGAGGCATTACCTTTATAAAGTTCATTATTAGGTGTATACCGATCACCGCAACCTTCAGCATGTGTGCAATCAAAGAGTATCCTAGACTACGTTAATGGATGGAGTTGCTTAAGGATTATAATATGACTATTTGTACCATCCAGGCAAGACCAGTGTGGTGGGGGATGATTTGAGCCGAAAGGCGGTGAGTATGGGGAGTTTGGCGCTTCTAATAGTTGATGAGTGTCCCTTGGCATTATAGGTTTAGTCCTTAGCCAGTAGTTTCGTGATGCTAGATATTTTGAATCTGGGTATAATTTTGGCTTGTGTAGAGGCGAGGTCGTCTCTTTTGGAGCAGATCAAGACCCATCAGTATGATGATACGAAGTTGTGAAAATCAGGGATAAGGTGATGAGTGGTGAAAGCCAAGAAGGTTGTGATTGATTGTGAGGGGGTCTTGAGGATCAAAAGAGAGTATGTGTTCCTTGTGTTAGAAATTTGACGAGATTGATTATGGAGGAGGCTCACAACTCTATATATTTGATTCATCCAGAACACAAAGATGTATAACAATTTGAAGCAGCACTATTGGTAGGGTAGGATGAAAAAAGACATTGTTGAGTTTGTGTCTCGGTGTCTGAAATGCTAGCACATCAAGTATGAGCACCATCGACCTGGTGGCTTGTCTCAGAGGATGTCAATTCCTGAGTGGAAGTGGGAGCGGATTGCTATGGACTTCATTGTTGGGTTGCCCTAGACTTTGGGTAAGTTTGATGTTATTTGGGTCATTGTTGATAGGTTGGCCAAGTCCGCGTATTTCATTCCAATCCAGACAATGTACAATTCTGAGAAGTTAGCTAAGATTTATATTCGTAAGATTGTTTGTCTGCATGGAGTACCTATTTCTATCATTTCAGATTGGGGTACTTAGTTTACTTCTCATTTCTGGCAGACTTTATAAAAGAAGTTGGGTACTCACTTCGATCTCAGTACAATATTTCACCCTCAGACGGATGGTAAGTCCAAGTGGACCATTCATGTTTTGGAGGATATGTTACGAGCCTGCGTGATTGATATTGGAGGTCATTGTGACCAGTTCTTACCTTTAGTAGAGTTTGCATACAACAAGAGTTATCATTCCAGTATTGATATGGTGCCATTTGAGGCTTTATATGGTAGGCGGTGTCGCTCTCAGATTGGGTGGTTTAATGCATTCGAGGTGAGTCCTTAGGGTACCGATCTGTTGAGGGACTTCTTAAAGAAGGTGAAGGTGATTCACGACAAACTCTTGGCAGCTCAGAGTAGACAAAAAGAGTATGTGGACCGGATGGTCTAGGATATGGAGTTCGTGATTGGTGATAAAGTTCTATTGAAGGTTTCACTTATAGAAGGCATGATAAGATTCGGTAAGAAAGGGTAGTTGATTCTGAGGTATATCTTTAAGATTCTTCAGAGGGTTGGAGAGGTGGCATATGAGTTGACTCTGCCACTAGGTCTTTCAGGTGTCCATCCAATTTTCCATATTTCGATGCTAAAGAAGTACCATACCGATGGGTCCTACATTATCTAGTGGGACTCTGTATTTCTTGATCAAAATTTAGAGTTCGAAGAATAGCATGTGGCCATCTTGGATGAACATGTGAGGAAGTTGAGGTCTAAAGAGATTGCTTCTGTGAAGGTGCATTGGAAGCATCATCCTTTTAAGGAGGCGATTTGGAATATGGAGGCCGATATGCGGAGTCAATACCCACACTTGTTTACTACTTCTAGTTAATTCCCCTTTTGTTTCTCTCCGTTCGAGGATGAACGATTGTTTAATTGGTATCTGATGCAATGACATGTCTGATCGTTTTTAGCTAAAGACCCTTATGTGACTAAATTACTCTTTCCATAGACTCTATGTGGGGTTTGTGATACACGGGGATGGGTGAAACGAATTCTGAGGCATCATTATGTAGTTTCGAAAGAAAAACCTAAAATAGAGACTTTAGAATTGATAAGTTTGACCCAAGGTAGATTTTCGAGTATATGGGTTCATTTACGGGTTCCGTCGCTTCTGGTAGTTCCGGAGGGTCATTTATGACTTAGTCGAGTCATTGGTTCACTTCCCGAAGCATTCGGATGTACTTTATGGCTTTATTTGTAAAATTATAAAATTTGTATATTTTGGGTAATTTCATAGAAAAGTATGTCTTAGCTAGGTCGTATGAGAAATTCAAGTGCACGAACGAGTTTCTAGTGCCGTTTACCTTGGGGTAGCATGTTTGGTTTGTATTCGGGGGGTCCCAGGAGTGTTTCAGGTGTTGGGTGGAAGATTGGTTTAGTTTTCATGTTGCTGATTTCTGGTGTCCACACCAGCGACTTTCTGGTCGCTTCCACGTGTCCTTATCTATGGAGGTTGACTCGCAGATGCGATCTTGGGGCGATATTGAGTTTCCTGCTGATGCAGATGATTTTTCGCATAGGCGATGACACCTCTGTGAAGTTGTTCCTGCCCTAGTGCATTTTCGAATTTTTAAGTGACTCCACTAAGCGGACCCTTTTCCCACAGAAGTGTGACCTCCTTGGCGAAGTCAATTCCGCTGAAGCGAAATCTCTATTTTTGGTCAGATTATTAAATGCCCTAAAATGATTTCATTCCCCAAAATACATTCTCTTGGGATTAGAGCTCGGCTAATGGGGGATTTCTTAAGGATTTTACTTTGGTTCTTCATTAGAGGTACAATATCACCCTTTTTAATTATGATTCATCTTTTAATTCTTCTAATCCTAGTATAGATTATAATTGGGGAAGAGAATAACTTAAGCTTTCATGCTAGAATAAGAGGACTATAATCTTAATTTGAGGGTTGATTATTGATTAGATGATTATGATATTGTAAAATAGTGTTGATTTATGATAGATGATCATGTTATGATGATTAATTTGGTATTAAAAACCCTTTCTAAATTGGGGAGAAAAGCTAGAGTTTGGAAAATGGGGCTTTTACTAAATCTTGCAATTGAGGGGCTAATTGGGTTTAATTTTCAAATTAACTTAAGGATATGATTGTTTAGTATGTTATTATGTTTTTGGATAATAAAGTTCGGATTTTGATATTGTAGGCCTGGGGTCGATTTTGGTGTATCTTGGATTATTTTAAGGACTAAGTCCTTGTATGTGTATTAGCTTAATTATTAACGTAGAAACTATATATGTTAAACTACGAGTATTCTGAGGCGCTTCGAAAGGGCAAGACCTGTGTTGAGGGTTGAGGGTTCGTGGCTCCTGCTCAGCTATAAGGTAGGTACGGTTTCTCTTTTGTATACTTCGATAGAAGTGCTTATTAGTTATAAATGTTGAGGGGTATTGAGCATGTTTGGAGGTCCCACCTTAGCGGTTGTGATGAATGCTTGGGTGGGTACCATTGTTGAACTGTGATGATGGGTGATTTGAGGAATCATCCTTAAGCTGATTTCGACTGCTGTTGTTTGGGCTTATCGCCATTATATAGAATTTAAAAAAAAGCACAAAAAGTCCATCAGACTAAACATGCATACACTTCATTTATGATTAGAAATTTTTTATTCTTATATAAAATTGTTTAATGAACTTTTATCAATATGAGGTGATTGTATCCTATCTCTTCCGATCTTTTTAGAAGGAAATTCAAATAAAAACAAATTGCGACTCTAAAAATCCCATATTATATGAGATGTTCCAATTTATGTGATATCTTTCGAATTTCAAAAATCAAACAAATTTTTCTTTGATTGCAATTTTTACTTACGCCTTTTAAATATGTTGAACTGTCAATTATTGTGATTTACAGTACTTTTTACGTAGTTTTTAAGTATATGAATTCTATTTCAAAAAAACATAAAGGGATTCAAGTCCTCTTCATTTCTTGCTCTCTCCATTTCACCAAATTCCTATTGTTGGATATTTTTTGTGTGAATGGGTAATGAATTATTTTCTGAGATGTCACACACCTAATTTTCCTAACAAACATCTTTATTGGCTATAAATTCATAGGACTAGCCTTATTTTCATGATCGAAAAAAATTATGCACTCCTACATATTTTATGACGAACAAATATTGTGTCTTTGTGTGATTTATTGTTGAATTTGCGTTCAACGAAGTTGGTGAGGTTTGAGGTACCGTTGTGCCATCAATAGGTATATCTGTTTTATCCTGGGAGGAAGTGATCCATCACCTCGGATACAATGAGAGGATTAAATTTCTTAAGGACACGGTAAATTCAGTGGTCTCGGATATTTAATTTTTTCTGCATTTCTATTCTGTTTTTATAGTTTATTTCAATTTACAAGTTCACTGATTTTGAACGCAGAGATACTAACACCTATTTAGATGTGTAACATTTGTCCATTTAGGAATCAAAGGTCCACATTTATCTAATTAAACAAGTATTCCTAACAATGATTAAAGATAGATATTACTAACCATTTAGTCTATCCATATTTGACAAAAATATATTTATCCCCTAGAATGTGAACACCAAAATAAATTATATCTTTAAATATCATTAGAATTATATCCATAAATTTTGTGTTTATATGACATTACAACTAGTTGTGCCGAAGCACAAAAGTAACTACGATCAAGAAGTGTTTTAAATCATAAAGATTTTATAAATTAAAGAAAAAATACTGTTATCACTTTGTCATAAATATCAAAAGATAAATACAAGTTGGAGAAACTTAATAAAAAAAAAAAAGTTGGACAAAATAATTCTAAAATTATTGGGATTTTGAAAATAAAAATCTTTTATAAGATCGAAAATTCACATTTTTTTGTAAATCATTTTTCATAAAAATACCAGTATCTAGATGACCTATTAATCAGTAGCAATTCACAATATTTTACTAAGCTAATCATTCAATATTTTACTAAGCTAATCATTCACTTTTTTTGTTAACGTTGTTCCAATGAATTTATTTCAAATTTGGGGAGATAAATATTTTTCTAATGAAAGGTGAAGAGAATGAAATGCGAGTGTTTTTGTCTTCTTTTAAAATGGGAGTACTTGATATCTATAGTTTACCATGATTAGGACCTTGATTGAGTAAATAAATCTATAAAACATGTTTTGATATCAGGGGTTGATCGTACCTTTATGACAATGGTACTAAATTTTGTATCCCTTGTCACAAATGAAGACTTGGTGCAGCAGAATTTACACCCACTCACTTAAAATTTTAAATTCACTTTTGTTATGTCATTTCTTTTGAGTTTCAAATAAAAAATTTCCATACATTGAGGATGTCATAAATCCGTCAATGAAATTCATATAGTTCAAAAGATAAATTGCTCAGAAAACTTAAAAACAAACAGGCCTAAAGCAGTAGAATCTACGCATATTAAGGGGTGTTCACAGTTTGGTTAGAAACCGACCCAAACCGCAAATCGAATCAAACAGATCAAATAAATTGATAGTTGTTTGGGTTTGATTTTAAATTTTAAAAAATCGATAATATTTAATTTGGTTTTGTTTTTATTAAAAATAAAGTGAAGCAAAAATTGAACCGAACTGACAAATCATATACATAATTTTTATAATTATATGTATATGATATATTAAGTTTTTATAAGTAATTTAAATTATTTTGTTATATCAAATTTTCTTTATCTCTTATAGGCTAATGAACTTTACACCTTAAGTTCATTTCTAACTAAAAGAGATCATGAAATCCAATCTCATTCAAACAAACAATTATGAGATTTACTCAAAAAAAAATTGTGTTTCTTATAAACCTTATTAACTTGATTATAGCTTATAAATCTTACGATATTTTCTACATAATTCAAGAAATTATAGCTCCCACAATAAAAAAAAAAAATAAATTATAAGTTGGAAAAGAATAAAAAAGTTTTTTCTAATCGTAGAAAAAAATGAAAGAGAGAAATACCATTAAGTTTCTTGAAAATCGAAAACTCAAATCAAACCGAACCAAATCGATAACAACCAAACCGATGGATATGTATTATATTTAGTTTGATTTAGTTTTAATAATTAAAAAACTGACTAAATTGATTTGATTTTAATTTTAATTAAAAATCGATTCTAACCAACACATTAACGCTCCTACATATTAGTTTAAAATTTTAATGTGCTTGGTTGTACGTGTAGAAGTACAGAGAAATTCACGTGACACATAAATTACTTAAAAACGTAATTGGTGACTCAAAAAAACTGAGAATTCAACATACTTTGAAGGGGCTCAGATTTTCTGAATCTTCTCTGTGTGGCTTCTTAGTTATGAAATATCTTGGGATAGTTAACTGTAGGGGCTCCAAAAAGTTTTGAATTAGGAGTCAAGGCTTCAAGTTTTATTATATTAGGTGAAAGGGTCTCCATTAGGTTACTGCTAATTAATTTCTCAATAGTTATCTGACCTTCAAAACTAGTCCCTAAGTTTTAAAAATATATTTTGGTCCTACGTAATAAAAAATATGAAAAATAATAATAATAATAGTATAAGTTTTAAAGAAAATTTTGGTCCAAATCTAATTATTAATAATTGCTTCAATAGAAACTAATAAAAAAATGTGTTGCCTGTCACGCCCCAAAACCCACTCTGAACGCAACAGGCATCTGATAGTATGAACAACATCGGAAGCACCTTATAAAATTAATAAACGTCCGATCTATTTTAATAATCTTTTAACATTTATTCAAGACAAGTCATTTAAGGCTAACTGAAATCATGCTCACACTTATAAAATAAAATTAGCAGAAGTTTAATATAAATAATAAGTCATGAACGTGGCAAACCTCAATAAGTCATACGATACTCTCCATATTTACCCACAATCTAAAACTATGGAGCTTCTAAGATAAACAAATCAAGTGTCTAACATCGGGACGCAGTCCTGAAACTAAAATAAATAAATGAAGATAGAGGGGTGTCCCACGAAAAAACATGTGGGTTCACCAATATGTCTGAAAAGCAACAAGTTCTCCTACTCTGTACGCGTATCAAAAATCTGCTCTTCTTCATTACCTAACATACCATCAAAAACAACAATGGTATGCATGAGTACTGGGTACTCAATGAGTGTCTCTGGGATAATTATAAGTCAATGATGAAGAAATAACCAATTTGAATCTTTAAGTCGTTCTTGTTACATAAAGTTCTTTCAAAAATAGTTTGAACTCCTCAAAGATAGAGTAAGTACGTAACCTTAGTAAAATAATCGGTAAGAGCCAATAACATAAATATATCAATTTCAACTTATTATACCGTCATGTTAAGTCTTTTCAATCATGAACTCAAGATCATCAACAAACCACTCATAGGAAACCAAGCAAAACATACATGTCAATACAGGCCCAAATCAATATAACAAGGGGATGACCACTTAAGGTTCTCTAAACTGCATAGAAGCACCACATCGGGGTTGTCACCCTCGATGGCTACCCTTCCTACCGAATAGCTAGGCAAAATCACATCAGGGCTATTATCCCTCGATGGCCACTCTTCCTCCCGAATGGCTAGATAAACCACACCGGGGTTATTGACCCTCGATGGCTATGCTTCCTTCTAAATAGCTAGGCAAATCACACTGGAAATATTGACCCTCGATGGCTATACTTCCTCCCGAATATCTAGGCAAACCACTCTAGGATCATAGTGACTAGCCTTCCTCCCGAGTAGCTAGGCCAAACATAGATAATAGAATCATGGAAAATAGTTGAATCACTATCATAGCATAGAAGTTGAATCACTCATTATGAATTATGTTCATCATCCCGTTATTAGGGGTACGTCAAATCATTTATAGGTTTAGAAATCAAGTCCAAGTCACTAAATGAGTTTCTAATTCAACACAATCTGTTCATAGAGCAAAACATATGAAATATCTAAGCTTTCCAAAATCAAGTTTAAGCATCTCTTATGGGGCAATCCATGTTCAAAGATTAAAGATTTATATTTCAATTCCAATCATCCTTCACTAAGGGAAAATCATGTACACATATATATAATATAATACACATAAAGGTTTAATGTGGGCTTGTCCCTCACACACACAAACCCTGCCAAAGAATCACTTTAAATGTTTGAAAAGTATATTTGAAAAAGAGACGTACCTCAATTCCCTCTAAAACATTCCAAACGTAAGCTCTGCGCTTCAAAGAATTACTCCACATCCAATTTGATGATTTCACAATTAATATTTACAAGCTTTTATCATTTTGTAGCTATTGTTCACAACTACAAAGGCACTGCTCCAGACCTCCAAATCATATCTTCACCATTCAGATTTAGACTTATATGTTATGAATATTCAGTTAAAATTTGGGCTCGATCCAACGGAAAACACCAACTAAATATGGCTGGTCGGAGTTAACGTCTACAGAAAATACTAGAGTTTTCTCTAACTCTTCACCGCTCTTGATTTTATAGGATTATAAGGTGAATGACTTTATTCTAGTGTTTAGAAATGGTATAATCTTTTATAATTCAAACGTTCTTGATTGAAAGACATACCTTAGAGATGAGCTCAGGAAACTAGATCGTCAAACCAAACTCTTGACGGTTTCCTGATTTTTCTTGATTGTAAGAATGTTTTTTTTGCGTTTCTTGAAGGATTGGGATGCCTAGGTTCTTTAGGGATGGAGGTAAAGATAGAGTAGAAGTAGTCTCTTAGGGTTTATAATAGTGTTAGAAATGCTTTTACTTCATTTTATAAAAAAATAAGGAGTCCTAATTCAGGTAGAAAAAGGCTTAAAACACAGTAAAAAAACTAAAAATACAGCTCTGACCAGCGTTAGTAAAACAGGCATAACTCCTATCACATAGCTCCGATTAATATGGTACATATATGTTAGAAAGGTCTTTTAAATACCTACAACTTTTACATTTTGAGTTTTCTCAGATTCCTAGTGTAACTAGCCGAAAACTGGGCATAAATCAGGACTACCACAGACTTAGACGAATTTATAAACTCTTATGCACCTTACTATTTGACTTGATTTTAAAACGACTATTTTCTCCCAAATTCACATTGGTAGGACTTCTTACAACTAAAATGTCACATCAATAATCATTTAACACGTATACACCTAACCCAAATTTACAGAGTGTTACATTGCCTCCCCAACTGCTTCTTTTTCTTCACGACTATCGTCATTAATTTCCTTCTCCAACTCGTTCCAGATTGTAAAATTACTCAAATTTTGCCATGTATCCTTTTTCCTGCTCAGATTCTTTCTCTCGGCTCCCTCTATTCTTCCCCTTCATCACGCTCGAATACATCCATTTTTGTTCCTGTAAGCCTCCTTCAAATTGGTCACTAAAATTGATCACCAATTTATGAGTTCAATTGCTTGGACATCAATCGCACCAGGGTCGATACTTGCACCTGGTAAGTTGTAAAACCTATTATTTCTTTGAATTTGGGAGGATTTGATTTGCTAGTCTTCAGATCTCTACAAAAAATTTAATAATCAATTTCTGTTAGTTTCAGTTATTTCGTGGTTTATTAACCCCAAACTACACTACGGTTTCATAGGTTGAAGTTATTATAGATGAGTTATTATTTAATAAGATACTAATCTAAACAACCTTAAATGATCTTAATTGTCACACCCCAACCTTGGGGGTATGGCCGACACCCGGTGTTTTACGGTCAGAGCGTACAAGTCGTAGTACTTGATGAATACATAATAAAACTTAGGTCAGCAATGCCTCTAATCCATAGCTGTAAAGAAATATGACACGATAACCTGTAAGCAGAAAATATCCAACATACATATCTACACATACAAAGGCCTACAAGGCCATTATAAGTGTAACTGATCATCCGAAAGGCCGGCAAGGCCATATAACACGACTAGACACAGTACTCATGTCTACAAGCCTCTAACTACAATATAGAGTATCAGCGGTTGGGACACGGCTCTACCATACCCAAGATATATATATACAACAAAACCAATGCCTACCAATATTATAGATGGTTCTGGAATAAATGAGCATGACGACGGCAGCTGGATCATGTTATCTACTGTAGAGGAGCGTCTGGACGTCTATTTGTACCTGCGAGCATGAAATGCAGTGCACCAGCAAATGACATCAGTACAAAAGAATATACTGAATATGTAAGACAGATAATCATAAATAGAGACAGTAACAAGTTCAAGGGAAAGTAAAGAGAGACAACCTGAACCTCGGGAAGCCATTGTGGGCATATGCAATGCATGTTATCGCTAAAAACCATATACATATATATATATGCCACATTATGGGGGAAATCATCATCCACCCACTCTCTGTGGATATATAATGTACCCAACTGCAGTGGTGTGTATATATAAGTATCATACCCGGCTGAGTATAGTGTAGCTCAGTAGAAAATAGATACATATATATATATATATATATATGATGCATGAATGACCTCCGAAGACCAATAGGAATAGGGTGGAGTGACATCGGGTCATTAACCCCCACTTATCATTATGGACTACATATATTGATCGTTAAAGTACAACATGGAGCTTTTTACCAATCATACAACAAGGAATATCATGAAGTACGGAAAGTACTCCCGACAGGGGACAGATAAGATTCGTACAATATTTAATCATAAGAGTTGACATGTTTATATTTCAAGAATGAAGTTTGGATAAGAAATGTTCGTTCTATCATGTTTTTTCTACGATCTTGTCGATAGAAAGAAAGTGTAAGCCTTACATATCTTGTCGCCTTAGCTATGCTTATCCCACAAGTCCTTGTATGCTCTATGAACGATTATCTACAGCAAGTGACTGATTTGTATCAATGACAGATTCATAACTCATAAGAAAACTCATTTAGGCATTTCATCAAATACCTAGCATGCATAGAACTCATATCATCTTCTACATAGAAACTGATGTACATAGCAACACAATAAATTCTTCCAATTCTACCCCTTAATCTCCATAACACCTTCAACCATCCAACCATTTGATATCTTACTCACAACACCACACAAGCAGCCCAGCAACACACAACAACACTACAATCGATCCTATGATTCCCATAAGTGTTATCTTGCATTATTTCATCCAATTAACTTATACAAGACTTAGACATTCTCAAGTTCATGAAGGGGAGGAATAAAATACCTTGAAACATCTAGGAAAGGCTATGTATTAATCACTCTCAAGTTTGATATAGCCCACAACTTGGCAACAACCTTACCAAGAGACTTTCTCATCATCTCCAATACTTTTAATGAATAAAATAGTTTTTTTGGCTTTAGAATTACTTGGGAATCATGGAGAATTGTTTAGAGAGTGTTTAGAGGTGCTTAGGTTTGATCTTGGTCAGAAAATGAAGAAAAAGGACAGAGCCAACACTTAAATATACCCAAAAACTCAGCCACCACCTCGGGTCTACGGCAGGTCATGTAACTCGCAGGAACTTCCTGCATCTCGTAGGCCATGTCGCAGGACCACCCCAGGGAACCCAAGGTCTCTGTCCTATCCTGCACTACATCCTGCATCTCACAGACACTTCCTACGACTCGTAGATTGTGCTCTGCGATTCATAGATTACCTCAGGCGATGACATTTTGTCGTACTTCTGTCGAAACTTATTCTCGTTGATTTGACTAGTTTTAAACCTTCTAAAAACTTACTCAATACTTCTATAAACCTTTATTAGTCACTTGGAGGGATCTTACCATCTCCGAGCCTATGTCGACTAACATTACGGTAACATCGACGCATGAAATACGGGGTGTAACATCTTTCCCCCTTAAAAATATTCATCCTTGAATGTAGAGATAGCATAACTTAGAATTAGATTCTTCAAAAAAATTCGGTAGAGTTTTCTCTATAAACAAGACTATCCAAAACCTTAGTAGCCAGAAAACATATTTAATGCCACATCGGGGCACATAATAACATAATATAACATATCGGCCTCATGTGACTGTATATCTATCTAGAGCCTGACTACTGGGACAAGCTTGGTATACTGTCTTTCCTTTATCAGCAGGCGACCGGAAAGGTTACCATAACTTACCTCAACTGTCAAATTCCATGGGTTGGGTTGTGTCCGTCACTTTTCTATCATCAACATGGCCTATATAAGGCACATCAAGTAAATTCATAGATATAAGTTAGGAGTAGGAAAATCTTATCGCACGAGTGTCAACATAAACTGGTGGTCTGAAACAAGTTAGGATATCTGAACTTCGTGTCCTCCTCAACTTCCCATGTTATCTCTTCCACCTTATTGTTTCTTCACAACACTTTATCATAGGCTATTTCTTTGGTCCTTAACTTCCAGAACTGATGATCTAAAGGGCAACTGCGATCTTTTCGTAGGACAACTTCTCTATGATCCGAACATTCTCTAAATGGGTCATAAGGGAGGGATTATTTATGCATTTCCGAAGTGTTGACATATAAAACACTAGATGAACTGCTCCAATTTCTAAGGGGTTAATCTCGGCTCATAGGTCGTGTGGCCAATTCTTTGAACAACATCATATGGTCCAACATACCTAAGGTTAAGTTTGCCCTTCTTTCCAACATTCCTCACGACTTTCATAGGAGATACTTTCAAGAATCACCAACTTGGAATTTCAAGTTCTATGTTATCTATGCGAATGTGACTTACTAAATATTCTAAGTAGTCAACATCTTATGTCGAGTGACTTTATTTGCTTTATGACTTGATACTTTAAATCAGATCTCATTAACTTTGGTTTACTTAGTTCTGACTATCCGATGGTAGTTCTACATCTTCGTTTATTTAAGGCTTCATATAGTATCATTCTGATGCTTAACGTGATAGCCATTGTTGCACTGAGCTTTCTAAGACATAGGTGGTCATCATAACTTTCTTTAGATCCACTATGCAAATTCGTAACATATCCTCGAGCATGTGAATCATATGTTCGATTTGCATATCTGTCTAAGGGTGGGGCTAACTAGAGTGCCCATAACCCTTTTCAAAATGACCCTTCGAACTTCGTTACTCCCTCTGTCCCAATTTATGTGGCACCATTTGACTTGGCATGAAGTTTAAGAAAGAAAGGTTGACTTTTGAAATGTGTGGTCTAAAACGTTAAGACAATTGTGTGGCTATAAATCATTTCATTAAGGATAAAAATGGAATTTTAAAGATAAATTATTTCTAATTATATAAAGGTGACATTCTTTTTGGGACAAACTAAAAATGAAATGGTTCCACATAAATTGGGACAGAGGGAGTATAAACTAAGTGCCTTTGTCAAATGTCATAAAACCAAAGACACCATGAAGGTGAATCATCTTCTTGATCGTACAATCTCGCGTAGTTCCTGGCCGGAAAAGTAGTTCTGATCAGTGAGAAGTGAGCCGGCTATTTGTCCTATTAACCATCACTACGACAAAAATCAACTTATGACAATAGCAAGATAAACTTTTAGTGAAATCTATATTAACCATCTCCCACTTTTTGTCGGGTCCTTAATGTTTTGAGTCTACCCACCAACTTCTGGTGCTTAATATTAACATGCTGACAATTAGTACACTAGCTACCACCTCTATAAGGTACATCCTCATATCATTTCATTAATTTATTCATTAACATCTTGATACATTGTAGGACGTCATTAATGAATGGAATATTGCAGATAATAGATCTCTGTCAAAATCTTGCCTCATAATTCTGCTACTTTATGGATACGCAAATGGCCATGAGACTTGAGGGTCCCTCTTCCATCAGCTCAAGAGTCGTGGTTCTCTTCCGTTAAATACCCTTCCCAATTTTCCTTTAAAATGGGATCTCCATCTTGACATTCCTTATCTCTCCATATGAAAGATGACTCTGTTGAGTCCTGAATCTTAAGAGTACCGTCTTTTGAATTCATTAGTCAGGCTTCCACTAGATTAACTTATATATTCCTTAGACTAATTCCTTTTCTTAACTTTCACACTAGTTGAGCCGCTTGCGGGTACCCGGCTTGGTGGGTTGGTTACGATACCACTTAATTTCAATGATATAGGATTATTGATACATGAGGTCTTTTTTACTTACGCCCTCACTCCTTTAATAAACTTAGTCTCGTTTATCGATCAGTGTATTAGAACTTTGATGATTTGTTGTGCCTCAGCCGTGAATACTCCATAGATAATATCATCGAAACTCTCATTCAAGGTCTAGAAGAAAAATATTTCCGTACGTTCTCATTACTCGTGGATATAATGACTTTCTTTCTTTACTTCTTTTAACACTTGCCTACTCATTCATTTACTTGTCATTTGTCATTCATTCTGAAGCATCTTGTCATACTTTCGTAGTCCCAATAATTACTGATGATTCTTATCTTTGATAATGCTTATATTGTAAAGAACGGGTCATTAACTTACTCCCTTATGGGATCCAAACTAAATTCTAGAGGATTCAACACAATATATCGTTGTTCGGCTATATCCAAACTGGGTCATCGTACTCAGATTCGAATTTCTTCACTTTCGTTATGGCTAAGACTTTCCATCAATGGTGGTTTGGGAAGAGATTTCCTTAATCACGTTGAGTTGTAAGCCCATTACTCTATTTATCTGTTAGAACCTTTGGTCGATTCAAGGATGCTCCCAGATATCTTTATTTGCTCGATATTTCTTCTTCTCTATCAGGTCATTATCCCTTAACATATCTTTCTAATGTCTACCTAAGGTTCCTAGGCTCGTTGCCCCTTTTCTTATTCTTTTATATGTGTATCTCGAGCTTTACTCACTGTTACTTCTGTATACATACTTCCTGAGAGTCATCGCACATTTCAATCTAATGTTTCCAAATCTCTTTGTCTTGCCATAATCAAGTCTCTCACCATTAACTGCTCAACCGTCTTACTTTTACCTTATCATTTTAGGTTATCTTAGGGGGGTTTCTCAACTTTAATGCACTCCTCATACCGACTTCCTAAACATCGAAGGTCTGGTACCCAGGTCGAAGAATCTTTATTGCCTATTTCTCACTATGGGTTCTTAAATTGCTTCGGAGAAATCACACTTTTATAAAACCGATTAACCATAGCCTCGTTCACTTTTATCCTTCTCGTCACGGTCTGCCTGTATGTCATTAGCATACCAATTTTTGTCTCAAAACTTTGTCGTGTCATTCCTTTTATGCTTATTATCCATTTGCAGGACTCTCCCAACTATTTTCGATTATCCTAAAGTTCTCATCTTTACTTGTCTCCAACAAGCTATTCTTACCCATGGGTATCTAGAACTATATCATGTTGCCCGATAAGTTTGAAGTCCTTGTCCGTTTATTGCCCATAGCATGCTTTGTCTTACTCGCACCACGATACGTAATTCCCAATAGTAAGTGATATAACCTATTTACGACTAGAGGAAGGGCTTATACCATCTTCTATTATCATGGACAAACAAATCCTTATGTGTGACTTGGATCACTATTTGAGGTGCGTCATTCTATGCCATCTTCCTAAACGTATCCATAAGCAATATTAGTACTACTTAATTGGGGAAATCCATCATTATTAACAATATTCTGGGGCCATCCCCAATCCCCTAAGCATTGTGTGACCATTTGGGTCGCGTGTTCATAAGATACTCTCTTGTTTACTTCGAGACAACTCGCCATAAAACAGATAGGTTCTCATGACTTTCTTAAACCTTCCAACAATACTTTCTACATCCCATTGGCATAACTTATCCTCATCCTACCAGCTTTTCTACAAAACTTGGGCTTCAGTAAAATCATCGGGTAACGTAATATCGTAAGTTCGAAATCCACCTCGCATAATGATCTGAAATAGAGAATTACATTACATATTCTGCCATTAGGTCAGGTGGGCTTCACATTCTTTCATCCTACCAGCGTACATACGGAGATTTAGCTATCGTTTTACCCATGCAGTCATAACCTATCCTTATGAGAGTATTTCATCTCGCAAGTGGTACCATACAACTAATCCCTAAAATGAGGGTCATGTCAATACTTTCAACATAAAATAGGTCAGTACTAAATCTATAAGAGACAAAGATGTCAACAATAAAAACAATATCATACCTCAAACAGCATCAGGACTCAAAACTCCATCTGCTCTCTTACCTTTACCTTTACCGATCAGCCTAGGACACTCTCGAATCCCGTGGCTTTGGCTTCCACACCAGTAATAACCTCTTATACCTTTATGACATAATCCAACATGTGCTCGACCACACTAACTACATGGTGATCGGGGCGATCTCACTCGACATGTACTACTCTGACCCTGAGATACTGATGTTTGAGAACCCTATCACGGCTTTACCCGAGAACTCTGTTCATATATTTGTAGTTCATCACTACTATATTGTCATTTGTACCCACTAACTATCCTGGACATCTTGGCCCTCCCATTACCCTCAGTTGGGTCAAATCCTGTAACCATCGGCTGTCCTTAACCAAAAATCACCCCAGGCTATAAACTACCTGACCCTTCAAGCGGTCAATCAATATTAGTTGCTATAGGGGGCGCCATGCCTGGGAGGCTACAATCTAAGTCAACACTTGTACCACTATCCTAACATCTTCATCAGATGAAGCCGGTGGTATATCTAGTGATACGAGAGCTTCCCTCAGCTCAACGGGTACTACTGGAGTTGAAGATACGTGGAAAGGCGACTCACTCGTATCCTTTTATGGATCTATCTCAATAGAGAGCGCACAACTCGCATCCCTTCTAAACTCATCCTCAACTTTCCTACTAGTCATAGACCTACCGAAAGAAGGTATCGTTGTAATCATAAACATGATTAGGGTTACGAAAAGAATTCTTACAACTCAACTCTATAGGATGATTATAGATCAAGAATGAAGGTAACCATCATCCTAAATGTCCTGTAGCCTCCTAATTATAAGTGTCATGCACATCACACTTATAAACAAAACTCTACTAGACACGACTTGTAGACTCCGTAGGACAGACCTGCTCTGATACTAAGTTTTTCACATGCCAATCTTAGGAGGTATGGTCGGCACTCGGTGCCTTACGGCCCGAGCGTACCAGTCATAGTACCTGAAGAATACATAACAAGACTTGGACCGACAAGGCCTCTAATCCATAGTTGTAAACAAATATGACATGATAACTTGCAAGCAGAAAAGATCCAACATACATAACTACACATATGAGGGACGACAAGGCCATTATAAGTGTAACAGGTCATCCGAAAGGCCAGAAAGGCCATATAACACGACTAGACACAGTACTCGGGTCTATAAGCCTCTAACTACAACATGAAGTATCAATAGTTGGGACAGGGCCATGCCGTACCCAAGATATATATATACAACAAAACCAACACCTACCAATAATATAGACGGTTTCGGAAGAAATGAGTGTAACGACGGCAGCTGGATTAGGTTACCTATCGTAGAGGAGAGTTTGGACGTCTATATGTGCATGCATGCATGAAATATAGTGCCCCAGCAAGGGACGATAGTATGAAATAATGTATTGAATATGTATGACAGATAATCATAAATAGATACAGTGACAAGCGTAGGGGAAAGTAAAGAGAGAAAACATGGACCTCGAGAAGTCACTGTGGGCATATGTAATGTATTATATCGTTAAAAACCATATACATATGTATATAGACCACACTATGGGGACAATTCATTATCAAGTCGCTCTTTAGGGCTATATAACATACCCAACTACAGTGGTATACACATATAAGTGTCGTACCCAACCGACTATAGTGCGGCTCAGTAGAAAATAGATATATATATATATATATATATATATATATTATGCATGAATAACCTCCTAAGACTAATAGAAATAGGGTGGAGTAGAATAGGGTCGTTAACACCGCCTGGACTAGATGCATCAAACATTACAATACAACATGGAGCTTGGAACCAATCATACAACAAGGAACATCATAAAGTGCGAAAAGTACTCCCAAAAAGGGACAAATAAGATTCATACAATATTTCATCAAAAGAGTGGACATGTTTCTATATTCAAGAATAGAGTTTGGATAAGGAACATTCGTTCTATTACATTTTTTCTATGATCATACCGATAGAAAGAAAGGGTAAGCCTTACATACCTTGCCGCCCTAGCTATACGTATCCCACGAGTCCTTGTATGTTCTATGAACGATTGTCTACAACAATCAAATGATTTGTATCAACAATAGATTCATAACTCATAAGGAAACTCATTTAGGCATTTTATCGAACACCTAATGTGCATAGAATTCATATCACTTCTACATGGAAACTGATGTACATAGCAACACAACCAATGCTTCCAATTCTTCTCCTTAATATCCATAACACCTTCAACCATACAAACACTTCATATCTTACTCATAACATCACACAAGTAGCCCAATAACACTACAATAGATCCTACGACTCCTATAAGTGTTATCTTGCATTATTTCATCCAATTAACTTATCCAAGACTTATACATGATCAAGTTCATTAAGCGGATGAAGAACATACCTTAAAACAGCTAGGATAGTCTATGTAACAATCACCCTCAAGCTTGAAGAAGCCCACAACTTGGCAACGACCTCACCTAAGAGACTTTCTCATCATCTGCAATACTTGTAATGAAGTAGTTGGTTTGGCTTTGGAATTACTTGGTAATCATGGAGAACTGTTTAGAGGTGTTTAGGGTTGATATTGGTCAAAAATATGAAGAAACAAGACCGAGCCAACACTTAAATAGCCTCAAAAAGTCGGTCATCGCCTCGGGTCTACGGCAGGTCCTACGACTCGCATAAACTACCTACATCTCACAGGCCATGTCGAGGGCATGCCTAGGGAACCTAAGGTGTCTATCCCATCCTGTGCTACATCCTTCATATCGCAGACACTTCCTGCGAGTCACAGGTTGTGCTCTGTGATTCACATATCACCCCGGGCGATGACGTTTTGTCCTACTTACATCAAAACTTACTCTCATTGACTCGATTAGTCTTAAACCTTCCCGAAACTTACTCAACACTTTTGTGAACCTTTATTAATCACTTTGAGGGAATCTTACCATCTCCGAACCTATGTCAGCTAACATTACGGTAACAACGACGCACGAAATACGGGGTGTAACATAAATAAAGTACGAAAGAGTTTAAATTTTCATGCACTGAACTGTAAAAGTTCTTATACCATCAAGTTTAGTTGACCTAGAAAATATGTAAATGAATCTATAATAAGATTTTTTATAAAATTATCTGGAAATATTTAGATGCTACCAGTGTACTATCAATTAAGAGGTTTATCCAACTGTAGATATCATGTGCAACTAACATGATTGGCTACATATAAGTATATCCGTAGAAGCTTTGAATTTAAAATGAATTATATTTATATTTTTGGTTTAGGCAAGTTGCTTTTTCCATAACATTTGTTACTCGTAAATTTTGAATCATAGTCTTGTCTAAATAGAATTGAACGTGTTATGGTTTCATGTAAAAATATATATTTAGAGATAATTGTTTAATACATAGAGTATTCCCTCCGTTTTAATTTATTTATCTTACTTTTCTTAATCTGTATTAAAAAGAATATTGTCACTTTCTATATTTAGTAACTTTTTACTCCTACATACATAATTAGGACGGCAATATTTAAAGAGCATTTTAGTACATCATAAACATCTTTAGTTTTAAAATACAAGATTCAAAAGTTTTACTCCCTCTATCCCAATTTATATGCCACAATTCAAATTTTGAGAGTCAAATAGTTGAATTTTGACCGTGAATTCGGGTATTGGATCTTTAAATTTCTTGAAATAAAATTTACATATATGGAAACTATGTAAAAAGTATTGTAAGTCACAATAGTTGACAATTTTGTTACACCCAGAAATTTCGTGTGCGAATGAGAGCGTAGTTAGCCGACGTGAGCTCTAGCGACTCGTGATTCTTTTTGAGAGTCACTTATGACTTATAGGGACGTTAAGAGAATGTACGGAAGGTTGAAAGTCATTAGGATTGAATAAACCATTCCTCGACGAAGTTTGATAAAAAAAAAATGGATGGTACGCTAAGTGTTTTGCATAGCGGATGGGATCCGCCTCGAGGACTGGGCCGTCGAAGAGCACCAAAAATTCTACAAATTTCTGGAAGCATATTCGGCCCCATATGCGACCTCATATGGCCATATGCGGCCGATATGTCCTCGTATATGGGAGGCGATGGCTGACTTTCTTTGCCTTTTTAAGCGGTGCTTCATCCCTTAAACTCATTTCTCGACCAAAACAGAGCTAAAACATTCTCGAACCCTCTCTAGATCATCCCTAAAGTTTTCTAAGTCAATCCCAAACAAAATTATTCTCATCTTTCATCAAAAGTGAAGTAGAAGCGACAGAGATCACCTAGTTGATATTGTTGGTGGATGTGTACCCTCTTCCTATCTAAAAGAAGGTTGTTGTAGAAATTTGTCTTGCTAGTATAAGGTAAGTTCTCCTTCCTTTACATGGACCTGATTATGCATAAGTCTTAGCTAAGTTATATGGGGATATAGTACAAGATTAACACTGAAGTAGTTGTGATTGTTGTCGTAACTTGTGGAGCTGTTTGTTAAGGTTATTATAGTGGATATCTAGTATGTGGTGGATATGGTGGCATATATGGTTGGTGGTATGTTGGATATATGGATCTTTATTGTTGAAATATGGAGAAAGTGAACGGGTTGGGGGAGGTGTTGTCCAAATTAGTCTAGAATAAGTTTGCCGCTTTTTTCATATTGGAGTCTAGCTTCATAACTAGGAAATGGTTTCTGATTATTGTTGTAGATTGACGGTTAGCAATCAGTTGTATCCGATAGCTTGCAAATGAGGATGTTGAAGGTATGTTAAATCCCATTCCTTATTTTCTTGGCATGTTAACTGAAGTCTCAACGTACGATGAAACGTCTGCTAAAGGGATATGTTTGTTCTTCATTCTTGAGAGGATTCCACGGTCCTTGATTTCCTTCGATAAGTTCCATAAAGGCTAGAAATGATGTAGGTTACCTTGTTAATTCTCACAAAAGAATATAAAGGGAAGGTTACATTATCGTTATAATGATAGTCCCTAAACATGAGTTAAGAAAGTAGCAATCTTACGTATTACGATAGGTCCATAGAAGGCTAGTATGGCTTTTCATATACGTATGAAATACCTATATGGACATGGACATAGTAGTATGGCTTACCACCGGGCCACAGCCGGATGGGAAGTTATGTAGTTACCACCAGTTGGGTAATTACATATCGCTATTTACCATTGTTTAGGCAGACATGCATACTTATCACCGAGATACGACCGGTCAGGCAGTTACCGCCGCTTAGGCAGTTACGTATTGTTATTTACCACCGTTTGAGCAGTTACCATTGATTAGTTGAGCAGTCAAATTTACGATGATAATATAGCGATATAGAATAAGGTTATAAGATAAGGATGATAATTATGTATGTTGTGGCCCTCAGTGGCATTTCAGAGGCTCAGGTTGATTCGCATATCCCTTTCTCTTCTATGGTTACTTGTTATTGTGTTTGATTTCCGCCTTACATATTCATTACATTATTTGTACTGACATTCCTTTTGCCGAGGGTGTTGTGTTTCATATCGTGTTGGCTAAGGTAGGGGAGGAGAGGACCCGCCCTTGTAGATTGCCTCTAGATCCCAGCTATTGTTGGTGAGCTCCACTTCCTCCTGGAGTATTACCGAGTCAGGTCGTGTTTATGTTTATATCCTTTTAGGTATTGTGGGTACGTCAAGGTCCCTGTCCTGCCTTATGTATTATGTCGACACTCTCTTTAGAGACTTTGTACACAAGTCCTTTGTTGTACAGTTGTTCAGTATGACCTTGTCGGCCGTAGTATGTATATATATGCGTAGGTTGGGATCTTTTGTTTGCAGGATTTCATGACGAGTTATTCCATAGTTATCATTATGAGGCCTTGCCGGCCCAGACGGTTGTATGTTTGTGTGATAATATTTAGATGGTTCGTTCGGGCCATCCAAGCGCCGGGTGCCAGCCACACCCCCTAAGGTTTGAGTGTGACAAATTCAAAATAGTCAAAAGATATATGAAAAAATTATTATCAAAGAAAGGCTTGTTTAAATTCCGAAAGTCAAAAGGTCACGCGTAAATTGGGAAAAAAGGGAGAATCTATTTTCTTAGACTCTGTGTGCAGACAAATTGAAACAGTGGAAATATTATTTATCCATCAATGTGCACAATTTGAAGGGGGAAAAAAAAGAAAGTTTTCCCACATGCTAGCTACATGATTCATAATTTGCTCAAACTCATACAACTAGTCAACTGATATTTTGTGCCATATAGCACCTAGAAATTACAATATGTGTGGCTGGCGATATCATAGAAATCTTTTTATCAGACACCAACATAAAAGTACAAAAGCCAGTAAATGACAAGAGCTTTTTCAACTGACAAAAGAAGTTGTTTGTTGGCAGCCACCTGCAAATCATGCAGATTAATAAACAACACATGTCCAATTACTGTCCCCAGTGTCTTTCTGTGTGTTTTAGACGCACAAAGGCGCGCACCTTTTAAGCTGATATATGTCTAGATTTAGGTGATCTACTTATGTTTGAGTTCTTGAGCTGTCTTTTGAGATATTTAAAATTTATTGATGGATTCTTCCATGGAATTTTTCTATCTCAAATCCTAAAGAAAATTCGGGCATAAGCGAATCTAGGGTTTTAAGTGGGTTGGTGTTTTGTGATAGTTGATGCAATACATAGATATATGTTATTAAAGATAGTTTCAGAGTCAGATAACAACAAATACATACGTACATATACGAGACATATTTTTTGGAGGTGGCGATTTTATTTTTGCTTGTTTGTGCCTTTTTCGTTCATATTTCCTTCTAGAAACTTATGAAGAACTAGGGTTCGATCACCTCATATTTTGATAAAATGTTCAATGAATATTTTTATATATATAAATAAAGAAATAATATCTTATCATAAATGAAGTTAATGTATTTATGACATTATTGTTATTTTTTTCATTTGATAAAGGCCCCAAGAAAGAGCGTCACAAAAATGAAGTGGTCGAAAAACCGTCAGAAAATGATGCAATTGAAAAAATGACTAATCAAATCGGCGGTCCTCCACAAAATCATACGGTGACTCGAGATGCCACGGGCTTGTCTAATGATGAGGTAGAAAAGGCTGATGGAGAGAAGTCAAAGCGACTTGAAAAGATGCATGAAAAGGGAATCATCGTCAAGAATGAAAACATCGAGGCGATTTCAACGAAGAAGTCAAAAGAGAAGAAAGAAATATAGCTCCCTGAGGGAAACGTGAAGAAGTACAAAGGGATTAGACAGCAAAATAGGGCAAGTGGGTGACAGAGATTAGTGACACAAGAAAGAAGAAAACATGAATCTGGTTAGGAACATTCGACACTGCTAAAGAAGTTGTTTTAGCTTACGACAATGCGGCCATTAAAATGAGAGGTGTTGGTGGTGTGGCAAACATTTTCAAGCCACCACCAAGGAACCCACCACCAACGGAAATCAACTTGGACAACCCGCAACCAATCATAACCTGCCATCTTCATCCTCAAATAATGCTAGGGTTTAAAAAATGATTTGTTATTTTATTATACTTTACTTGAACTCTAATTAAAACTAGCTAACCCCTAACTTATTGGGATGTTCTTTTCTTAAAGTATGTGATATATGACATGTTTGCCGGACGACTATTGTGGACAAATAACTCAAACTTCTGTATTTATCAATCTCTCTTCTTATGCAATAATTCTCCTTCAAGTTTGTAAAATAGAGGTTCGGTAATGCTTTCAAGTAATTAAATTCATTAATAATTGAGCATATGATGTGAGGAATATTATTAGCTAGTGTCGCAACAATAAATAACTAAGTAATTACCATAGTTAATGCTCCCTCCGTTCACTTTTATAATAGTTAATGCTTCCTCCGTTCACTTTTACTGGGAGTGAATTTTTGTATTAACTTGTCTACTCTAACATATCAATAGAAAAACTAATTTTCTTCTTATTTTACTCTTAATATTAACTACTCGTTCCCCAAATTATTTTCCAAATTCATTGACACTATATACCAATTAATATGGATATTATATAATATATACAATTTTGTTATTATTTCGTAAGAGAAGTGCAAGGTTTACTCTGTCCAAGTAAAGTTGAACAAAGGGTGTATTTGATAATCAAAGTCATGCAAATTTTGATAGCTTGGATCATGAGCCATTTAATTCAACCTACTTATATTACTATGGCATTTAATTGGTTCTTTGCATTCTTCACCTCTAATATATGTATCATTTTTAAATTTGTATCCTATCTTATTACTTTTTGTAATATACCCTCGGATTTATTCATTTCTTCATATAAAAAAAAAACATAAACAGAGGTTAGAACGGAGGGATAGGATGAAGGGGTTGAGGTAACCTGTTAAATCAGCTCTTTGTCAACCACAACAGGAATACTTCAACGAGAAATTAGAGATTAGAACTAATTATTCAGTACTTAAAAAGGGATAAATTTCAGACACCTCCCCTCATATATACCTTTATAACAATAGCCTCCCTCGTGATCTGATATATTACACTCCCCCACAATTGTGCCTAGTAGTTTTTTTCTCAGTTCATGTAGTACTTACATCACATGAACTTGGCAGCATCCTGAAAGATCTTACAACCAGCTTCAAACCTTCAAATGTCATATACTATAGTAGAACATACATGCTACTCGTTACGTGTTTCATGCATGGCTTCACTATTCCCTTGACACACACAATATTCTTCATGGTGAAGCTCAATGAATTTAACTTGAATTAAAATGTCTAAAGACTAGAAAGGAAATAAGGAATTAAAGACTACGAATTCAAATGCCAGAACGAACTGGGAAAGAAAAACTTCCAAAATGAATTAAAAGCCCAGTTAACAGAACCAAGTTGCAGTTTCCTCTACATCAAAAACATGCAGCAAACTAAAGAGCATTACCAAAAACCACTGTACATGCTTTAAGAACATCCCAATTAGTTGGGAACTAACCAAGTTTAACACTTCAGATAATGTACAACTAAACAGTAAAGCATTTTCAAACCCTGGCATCATCTGTTGATCTCCCCTTCATAGGCGGATGCAGCCTTTGTTTAATGGGTTCAAATGAACCTAGTATTCTTCACATGGTACATAGATGTATATGTGAAAAACTAGTAAAAGCTCAACAAATATTAACTTTTGATCTTATAATTTCAAAGGTACAACGGATACGCCTATTGAAGGTTGAACCCATCACGTTTAACTAAACTATGGATCTACCTTCTGTCTCCCTTAGCGGTGGCACGATGAAGTTGATTTTGATGTTGTTGATTTTCTTCGGTGGTGGCTTGAGGATGTTTGTCAAAGCATTAGGACCTCTTATTTCAATGGCTGCTTTGTCATAAGCCAAAGCAGCTTCTATAGCGGTGTCAAAAGTTCCCAACCAAACCCGAGTTTTCTTTCTTGTATCTCGAATCTCTGCTGCCCACTTGCCCCATTTTCGCCGTCTAACTCCCCTGTACTTGTTCACATTTTCTTGCAGCAGATCTAAATCTTTTTTCTCTTCGGACGTCCTCTTAGAAATGACCTTGGTCTTTCCACTCCCGCTGATGATTTCCTTTACACACGTCCTTTCATGTCCCTCGGACTTCTCCTCTTCAACCTTCTCCTCCTCGTCACTAGACTCGTCCGTGGTGTCATGGTCAGGCACGTGAATACGTACAAGATGCGGCAAGACATCGGAAATTTCACCCACTTGATTGGTGGATCTTTTGACTACGTCAATTCCTGAGGCTTTTTTAACTCCCTCTTTGTCCTGAAGCTCTTCCTTGGAGGCCATTGCTTCATGAAAAGAGAACCAAAAAAAACACAAAAAGGCCATCAGACCAGGCATGCACAGACTTCATATATGATTAGAAAATCTTTCTTTATTTTTATGTAAAATTGTTTAATGAACTTTTGTCAATATGATGTGATCATACGTACCCTATCTCTTCAAAAACTTTAGAAGAAAATTCAAATAAAAAAGAAATAAACAACAAAACGAAACTGCCGACTCCAAGAAAGCATTAGTACCTCTTATTTCAATGGCTGCCTTGTCATAAGCCACAGCAGCTTCTTCAGCAGTGTCAAAAGTGCCCAACCAAAGTCGGGTTTTGTTTCTTGTATCTCTAATCTCTGCTGCCCATTTACCCCATTTTCTTTGTCTAACTCCCTTGTGCTGCTTCACATTTTCTTGCAGCAGCTTTTTATCTTTCTTCACTTTGGACGTCTTCTTTGAAAGGACCCTGGTCTTTCCATTTTCAATGATGATTTCCTTTATACACGTCCTTTCATGCCGCTCGGACTTTTCTCCTTGAAGCTTCTCCTCCTCATCACTAGACGAGTCGGTAGCGTCACTGTCCGGCATGTAAATACGTACAACACGCGGCAAGACAACAGAACTTTCACCCACTTGGTTAGTGGATTTTTCAACTCTCTCAATTTCTGCGACTTTTTCGACTGCCTCATTTTCCTGAAGCACATCTTTAGACGCCATTGCTTCATGAAAGAGAAAAAAAGAAGCACGAAAAGTCCATCAGTATGATTAGAAATTCTTTATTTTTATATGAAACAGTTTAATGAACTTTTATCAGCATGAGGTGATCGTACCCTATCTTTTCCGATGTGTTTAAAAGGAAATTCGAATAAAAAAAAAATAACAAACGAAAACCAAACTGCCGACTCCAAGAATCCATATCATATGGACAAAAAGGAAATGATAAAAATATATATTAAAGAACATGCTTCTCTGATAAACATGTTTTTGCTACTGATCGTACCTTTATGACAATGGTACTAAATTTTGTATCCTTTATCACAAATGAAGACTTGGTGCAGCAGAATTTACACCCACACTTGAAACCCTAGATTCGCTTTTGTTTTTTCGTTTCTCTAGAGTTTCAAATAGAAAATTTCCATACATTGAGGATGTCAGAAATCCGTCAATGAATTCCATATAGTTCAAAAGATAAAATGCTCCAAAAACTCAAAAACAAGCAGATCTAGAGCAGTACAATCTACACATAAGTTTTAGAATGTGCTCGTTTGTGTGTGTGGAAACACACAGAAATCCATGTCACATATAGATTGCTTCAAAAGCCGTATATGGTGGCCCAAAAAAAAAAAAGAAGCTGAGAATTGAACATACCTCGAAAAGAAACTCAAAAGCTCTCAGACAAACCAGTAACTCTGATTTTCTGAATCTTCTCTCTGTGGCTTCATAGTTATGAAGTATCCGAGTATATAATAAGGCTTGGGCAAGCTCACCGAGGCACCTAAGACTGGATTATTATTTTTTGGGAATTTTGTTTTGGGATAAGACTGGATTTTTGTGATCTCTATCAAGTCAATTAAAAGATAATTGTACCATCCATAATACGTTTAGTAACCTGAAAATAGAAAGGTGCGTTACCTGTAACATGTTAAAATATACTGAAAATTAAAAAGTTCACGACACTATCAGCATATATCAGTTAAATCCTGGTCGAATTTGCATGATCTACAAGTGGCGGCTGACAGTGACAGAAAAAGTTTCTTGCAAATATTGTGAGTTGAGACTCGTCAATTATTGTTTTTTTTAAGGAAAGAATCATTTATTACCCATTTAGTTTACATATAAATAGATACAAAAAAGACAAAAATAAATAAAGCAAAAATAAGAAAAGAAAAGGATTTAATAGGTAACCTCTCTTCTTCCTTTTTTTTGGTGTGGAATAATATAATATTTAAAGACTTTTATAATTATTAAACTTAAATCATAGGACCTAAATACAATATACAAATAGTACTGCAATGACTTGTTCTTTCGCCTTGCCTTTAAATCTTTTGCATTTTGATAGTCACTTAGTGAAATCAAACATTAGCAACACAACAATCATCACTATATAGATATGGTAAGAAATTAAAATACAAATAGTCAATGCTTAGTACTTGAATTTGTTTCATAACAACTTTCCATTTTAACCTGCCATTCTTATCATATATATGGAATTATGGACCAATAAAAAAGGCATGAACATTAATAATTTACTAAATAGTAGTTACAACTTAGATTTTGGTAACAAAATCTGTCAAACGTATGCTTAATTATCATAACATCATCTTCTTATAAGGCAATTGTAGTGTCAATACTGTAGGCCTAATATTAAACAATGATGAAGCATATGACAAAACCAAACTGGGGGAAGTCGTGTTGGTGCCATCACGAGTACTTACAACGTCATGATAGCATTTGTTTGCCCTAATTTCATGGATAGTTTAACGTGTGGTAACCCCGCTAACAAGAAAAGGTATAAATATGGATTCTTTTCTGCCATTTGAATCGGACAATTTTCAGAGGAAATCAGGTTTTAAGCCAAAACTAAAGGAATCAAACATTAATAATATACTTAGTAACTAGCACCTGCAACTCAGATGCGATTGCCAAATTTATCAAACTTGTGGTTAATTATTCCATCGTTATCTTCCCGCAAGGCAATTATAGTGTCAATTGTAGGCCTAATTTGAACATGCATTCCCCTCAACTTTATCTACAAAAAAAATTCTAACTTCACTCTCAAATTTAGATTATAGGCATTCTCTCTCGTCTATCTCAATATGACCATTGGTCGATTATTGAGAAATGGTTTTCTAAAAGCAAAGTGTATTTTCTTCTCTGAATTAACAATGTCTTCCCTCTCTGTTCTTTAGTATTTTAGTTCCTTAATTTCTTCTCTTAAATATTACAAAATCTGCAAATTAAAATGTGAAATTCAGGTACCATCCTCCATTTTGAAGCGCATGGACAAATAGAGGAGAGATATTACTGGAAAGGCAACAAACAAGCTCACTCCTTCTAGCTTATTAATTGGAAGCCAGTATTAAAGATAAAAGAACAGGGGGTTTGGGAATCAAGAACTTGAGGAGACAAATGAAAGCTTATTATTGAAATGGCACAGGAGATTCAACAAGGAGAACACTGCACTCTGCGGAAAACCTTGGTGCAAAAATTCTCTCTTGAGAATCAATGGTGCACCAAAGTATCCACAGCAACTCATGGTACTGGAATCCGGAAGCATATTAGAGAATGTTGGAAGAAATTTGAGACAAATATGGGCTTCATTCTTGGAAATGGAAGGAAAATAAGGTCCTAGGAAGATGTATGGATGGGTCACACTCCTCTTAAAGATCAATTCTCTGATATCTACAGTTTTCTTCGCAGCACAATGGGATAATTGCTGAATTGAATTCAACGCAAGGCTGGCATGTTTTTTGCCAATATTTAGCACATCTTGGACCATGCCAAAATCCAGTTTTGGGCTACTGCAATGCTGGAACAAAGAGGGGCAAGAAATCACAAAAAACTTGGAATGCCATTCCTCAAGCCATTTGGTGGATCGTATGGCTTGAAAGACATAGCAGATTTTTTTTAATGCAACAGAAGAAACATACATAGTCTTAAACAAAGATGTATATTTTTGCTAGCTTTTTGGTGCAGCCTGATTATTGTGCATGATGAAGATGCAATCCTAGATACAATAGAGGATCTGCACAATCTGTAATTATGTTTTGTGTAATTATGTTTTGTGGCACTAGCTTAATGCAAGTATTTATGAAATTTTTTATTATATTGTGTTCTATATATTCATGTTATGTTACATTGTTCTAGTTTGGCTACTACACCACTCACCTTTCCACTGTAGCTATAGTAAGTAATTTTTTGCTACCATCATTAAGGACTTAGTAGTCCTCATATAACACCTCAATCTCTCGAGTACGCCTTAGCTATGTCTTATTTTTTATAACTATTTTAATATATATGGACATGTGGGAATGTGGTTTTAAAGGTTTGGGGTTTTAGCGACTAGAGAACAGAAGTTGGAAATTGAAGTCGACACTAAAAGATTCACACAAATGAAACAAGACGCAACCATGGTTTTAAAGGTTTGGGACGAATGAGTGACTAGAGAACAAGAGAAGTTGGAAATTGAAGAGAACTGTTAAAGATTCACGGTAATGAAACAAGAAGCAACCTCAACAATATATAACTCTCAATATAGCTAGGAAGAACTTGATCTTCAGACCTGAAGGAAAATTATGGTAGTTGAAGTATGGTTTTCGACGGTTATAGATTATCATTTGGATATTTCTGCACAAAGTCACAACTGATTTTACTGAAGTGCATAATGCAGAAATGAAAGCCAGTGTTATGAACAGAAAAATAAGTTGAGAGGCAGTCAACTATGGCCTACAACGCCAAATCTAGTTCTATAGTGCAGAGTACAAAAAAGTTCGGTTTTGTACATTGATGCCATACTGTCTAATTTAAACCATGGCGCAACTGTTCAAAAAGAATTTTGATTCAAACTAGGGTATTTTGATCTTCTGAGCATAAAATAGACTTAGTGTTGAATGAATAATTAGATAACAAGAGAAGACTAATAAAACAAGAATAAGAGAAGTTCGAAACTAAACCTAAGGGTAAATGATTCACACAGATGAAACAAGAGACAACTTCGAAATGTTTAACTCTCAGTATAGGAAGAACTTGATCTCGACCTGAAGGAAATATATTTATAATATAATTTCCAACGGTCCAAATGATTTCATTTGGATATTCCTACACAAAGTTATGATCGATTTACTAAAGCGCACAGTGCAGAAATTAAAGCCAATGCCATAGTGCTGCCAGTGACTCCATATCAATGGCTAAGAGTGGAAAAGATTAAGTTGAAAGGCAGTCACCTGTAACCTACACCGCCAAATCTAGTTCTATAATGCTGGAGTACAAAACTTTTTGAGTTTTCTACATTGACGACATACTATCTAATCTAAACCATGATGCAACTGTTCAAAAAAAAATCGGACTCAGCCTAGGGTATTTTAGAATGGACTTGGCTAATTGTATAAACAAAACAAAAAGTTTATAGGAAATTTAATATTTGAATGACTTTCTTTTATCCGTCTATCGGAAACAACCTCTCTACTTCCCAAGGTTAGGGGTAAGGGTTGCATACACACTACCCTCCCCAAGACCTCACTTGTGGGATTATATGGGTATGTTGTTGTTGTTGTTGTTGTATCTTTTATATGTTCTTCAAAGGAGAAATTAGTTTATATTGCAATACCAAATAGTGCAACAGTAGCGGAGCGCCAAAGCCAGGATTTTATTATCAAGCATATTCTAATATAAAGAAGTACAACAACAACATAACCAGTGTAATCCCACAAGTGGGGTCTGAGGAGGGTAGCCCTATCTTGGAAGGTAGAGAGGTTGTTCCTACAAAACAAACTTCTACTAGCAAAATCACAACTCGAATACATTGTAATAATTATACTCAAAGAAGATTTCAATATTTGGAATGTTTTCTACAATAGCCTCATTAGAAAAACAATAAAATAAATGCACAACTACATTAGAAACTGGTTGAACAACCATAAAACATTTTAACAGCAAACACATGAAAATTAATTTCCTTCCATTTAGTAAATCATCATAAGGGTTGTTTTACATCAATGAAATTCCACAATTCTAAGTTATTTTACCGCTCTTTTTTGGTTGAAAACTCAATTTCTTCAATTATTCCACTAATTAATTATTAAAACATTCCATCTCTTCTCCTATCTTTTTCGGACTCTCATTCAATTAACAAATTTCTGTTTCTATTCGGTGGAAAATAGTAGAAGGTAAAATTCTCATTTCACTGAAAATCTTCCGAATTCTATTGTAATCGAGAGAATTTTATAGGTCGGAGCTTCGAAGACTGCTAAATAATTGGCGGATTTTTCCACATAGTTTATTTTATTGGCTCTCTACGAACAAAAAAGAAGAAGGAACTATTTACCTTTACTGCCCTGAAAATCTACCGGCGGCGAACTGCAGCGGTGGCGATGGAGGTGGCGGTGGGTTTCCAGAGCCAGCAAGGAGAGGCATGAATTTTATTAGGGATTTCATAAAATGTCCCAAATATATTTTAAAATGAAGTTTAGAAATTAAAATTTCAAAAATAGTCAGAACGTTGTCGTTTTCGTGGTTAGTAGTTAAGTACTTACTAAGTATTATATCAGAAAACAAAAAGGTAGCAAAAAGCCAAAAAATAAAGACACATGACCACCATGCAACTCGAACACACCTGGCACCTCCAAATATGAATAAATGAAAATAAGAGTAAACAAAAAATATAGTGAAGTATTATAAAATATATATGTATGTCTATATTGTCTTAATTTTACTCATGTGCTAAATGAGAATGATATTATACATTTGGTAGGCTTAGTACTATATATTTGGTAGGCTATCATCTCTATAAATAGATGATTAAATCCTCATTTATAGGATACACCAACAAGAAGTGAAATACAAAGCTCCTTCCCCTTCTCATAAGTTTTTCTTCTTTGCAATTATATAGTTTTATAATACGTTATCAGCATGAGTCTCTACCTTTACTCTCATCTTTCCAAGTTAAGTAGACTCCGTCATCTGGTATGTGTCTAATCTTTACGTTGTCATGCTAGTTTCAATTTAAAGTAAATATTTCACTACTTTCTGTCTAATATTATCTTTGGATAAATATATATATAATGATTCAGTATATATGTAAGAATATATATGGTGTCCACCAAAGGTATTACTAAAGTAATATATATGAACCTTTTGTTTGTTTTTGATTTAGTATTTCTATTGTTACTTGCTAGTAACGTAACTGATTTTGTTCATTCAATTTGAGGAATAATATTGTGAAAAGAAATATATGATCGATTACTAGAAGTGACGATATTTTTTAAATCTCGTAGACTAATGGCTATAACTATCAGAAGTGGTAATATTTTTATATTTTTATTGTGATAACAATTGAAGATATGATAGAGAAAATATGCCTCGATTTTCTCTTCAAATAGCAATATCTTAAAAGAGGTATTAAGCTATCATAATTTGATATGCTTAAGATATGTTCAGATGATTTTGTTTTATTTCGGAAGAATGCAAACTTTTGATAAATGTTACAAATACAGTTTCATTTTCTGAAGTGAATTTGATGATATATAGTAAAGATTATAAATACAGACGTGCTCTTGGTTGTGAAGTTATCACGAATCACCTTCAGAAGAGGTAGAATAGTTGAGAAAAATATTCTAAATATTTTATGTTTTACTCCCGAAGTAGCAAACTCAGAAATCTGCTCCCGAAGTAGCAAGTTTTAAACTCTACTACGGAAGTAGTAGAACTTTGAAAGTAGTAAAATTTTAAATTTTACTCTTGAAGTAGTAAATCTAAAATTTACTCTTGAAGTGGTGAATTCAAAATTTATTCCCGGAGTAGTAGGTCTCTGAAATTTACTTCCGAAGTATTAGAACTCTTAAATTTACTCCCATATCAGTAGAGTTTCGAACTTTACTCCCGAAGTAGTAGAATTTCGAACCTTACCCCCCGAATTAGTAGAACTTTGAATTTACTTCCGAAGTGGTGGACCTTTGAACTTTACCCCCCAAGTAGTAAGGTCTTGAATTTTACTTTCAAAAGGGTTCAACTTTAAAACTTAATTTTTTTACTCCCCAAAATCTGTTGTGAGTTTATAATGCATGTAAAGTGTTTTTTTTTTTTTGCAAGCTTCAGTTTTAGTTATATAAGGTGGTTAAATAATGAAGGAAATATTTATATTTAATTTGCTGCAATTTTCTTAAAGTGTTGGGATGTACGACTAAGGAATGATTTTATATGTATTTTGATGGTCTAGAAGTATTAGTATGATTTTTGATAAGCGGAAAAATGTTTGAGAAATATATTGAAGCGGTGTTTTCTTGTGATTTAGTGAAATAATGAGCTATTAAAAATTATGTATAAAGCACATCTAAATGACCAGGTTTCATTCCCCAAAGTGAATGAAGAAATACCACAACACACATCCTGCAGAGATTGAATAACAAAGGATATAAATGTTATTTCGTGGTATGGAGGTCATTGTTCCATGTACCTTTCGCACGTCAAATCATCTTGAAAACTTTTATTATGTATCATTCTAAGGCAAAAGGATGCAAATTGTGCAAAATACTATCTACTATAACCACATTGATATATTATGGTTACTGTCGCGGCTTTGATGATAAATATTCAAATGTTAATGGTATTCTCCCTGAAGGAAATGTCTGAAATACTAAAGTTTAGAACTGTTAAATATACATAAGTATTCACATACTTTGTGTATACCGCGTATATCACGGAAACCCATCACAAGTGGGAATCTGTGATATACACGGTATACATACCGTGTATATCTTATTTTTGGTAACAAAATATTTTGTATTAATTGTATATAATTAGCATTGTAGCATACCATAATTGTAGGATCCTTGTACAATTAGAATAGGGTTTTGGGAGTAGAATAGGAATAGGATTTTCCTATTATGAAAATTGTAAATTGTATATATTACTCTTTCAATAATGAAAATAATCAAGGGATTATTTCTTTCATGGTATCAGAAGTCTAGGTCTCAAAATCCTCTCCAAAAATTCCGTCGACTTTGCCTCGAATTCCGAGCTTCTCTTCTCGGTTTTTGTGTCCGACGATGTCCTCTTTCTTCCCAACTTTTTCTTTCCAATCCCTACATCATGTCTTGCGTTGTTATTATGGCTAAGAACATGATTCACCCTGCCCTTATTATTTCTAACATCAAGAATCACATCCCTATCATTCTTGAAATAGAAAATGTCCAATACGCAACGTGGGCCGAACTGTTCAAAGTTCATGCACGCTCGCATCAAGTCCTTCATCATATTATCCCCGCGGCTCCTACGGATACAGGGGTGCCCAAAACCGAGGATGATCCTAAGTTATGGACGACCCTTGATGCTACCGTTCTTATGTGGATTTACTCCACTATTTCTACCGACATGTTGCAAACGATTATCAAACCCGATGTTACGGCGATGGCTGCTTGGAATAGAGTACGTGATATATTCCAAGATAATCAAAATTCTCGTGTTGTTACCCTTGAGCAGGAATTTTCCCACGTCAATATGAAAGACTTCCCCAACGTTTCAGCATATTGCAAGTTGTTAAAAGAATTGGCGGACCAACTCCACAACATTGGTGCGCCTATTACCAACGACTGTCTTGTACTTCAGATGGTTGCAGGCCTTTGTGAGGCCTATAGTGGCGTGGGTATGCTTCTTCGTCAGAGTAGTCCTCTTCCACAGTTTATCAGGCCCGCTCCATGCTCACGCTCGAAGAAGCCGGCTAGTCTTGTGGTCATGATGACGTCCTCCACTAATTCTCAAGGTTTTGTTGATAATTCTAGACAAAACCATGCTCACGGTGGCGGAAAGAATACTCGAAAAAATAATGGAAAAAATCACGGGGGTAAACGTGGTGGTTCCGACAGTGGTGGTGGTGGCCAGAATAGTGGTAGTGGGGCCCATCTCGGTAATAGTGGGCCATCGTCCAACTGGTCTCAGCAATGGGCCCCCTGGCAGTGGGCCTAGGCCAGTGGACAGTGGCCCAACTGCCCCTATTCTCCAGTGTGCCAAGCTCATGTCCAGTGGGCTGCCCAGAATTATTTTCGGCCCAATACGCAGTGGTCCAGTGGATTTCGCAATACCTTTGGGCCGGGCCAGCGAGCAGGTGTGCTTGGACCTTGGCCTTCGCAGGCCCACCATGCAGCGGGCCCCTCTCCAACCGACATTGAAGCCGCGATGCATACACTTGGTTTAAATCTCCCGGACCCGAATTGGTACATGGACACCGGAGTCACTACCCACATGACGTCCGACCAAGGTATTCTCTCATCTTATTCCAGTTTGAGCAACAATGGTGGCATAATTATTGGTAATGAAAATTCAATTCTAATTCGTGGTTACGGTCATAAAACTTTGTCTCCCCCCCCCCCCGCCATCCACCTCTTATCTTGAAAAATACCCTTCATGCTCCTAAATTAATTAAAAATTTGGTGTATGTCCGTAAATTCACCACTGATAATTCAGTTTCTGTTGTTTTTTATCCTTATGGGTTTTCTATGAAGGATTTCAAGACGGGGATTCCACTCATGAGATGTGATAGTACGAAAGATCTTTATCCTATCACGCCCACATCCGATCTCTCGAGTCAAGCCTTGCCATTTTCTTTTGCAACTCTTGCTCCTTCCTTGTGTCATGCACGTTTAGGTCATCCGGGGTCGTCAATTTTATCTTCCTTAAATAAAACCAATTTTATTTCTTGTAAGGGTACGCGTAGTACTCCACTTTCTCAATCTTATCCTTTGGGAAAATTTGTTAGATTACCGTTTGTAGACTCTAATTCTCGTACTTTAATGTCATTTGATATTATTCATAGCGATTTATGAACATCTCATGTTCTCAATTCTTTGGGTCATCTTTATTATGTTCTATTTTTGGATGATTATTCTAATTTTTTATGGACTTTTCCATTAGCAAAAAAATCTCAAGTGTTTTCCACCTTTTTAAAATTTAGAGCATTCATCTGTACCCAGTTTGACGGGAAATAAAAAATATTCAATGTGATAATAACAAAGAATATGATAATGGGGTGTTTCGGGATTTTTGTGGTACTAATGGAATTAATTTTCGTTTCTCTTGTCCTCATACGTCCTCACAAAATACAAAATGGGAAAGCCGAACGCAAAATTCGTACAATTAATAATATTGTCCGAACTTCATTGGTTCATGCTTCCGTGCCTCCTTCTTTTTGACATCATGCTCTACAAATGGCTACATATCTTCTTAACATTCTTCGTACCAAAGGTTTGGCATATTCGTCCCCCCTTCAAATCTTATATAATAAGACTCCTTCGTATTCACATCTTAGGGTCTTTGGGTTCTTATGTTATCCACTATTTCTGTCAACTTCAATTAACAAGCTTCAAGCCCGTTCTACCCTTTGTGTATTTTTGGGTTATCCATCGAATCATCGTGGTTACAAGTGTTTTGATTTGTCGTCTAATAGAATCATCATGTTATTTTTGATGAAACCCAATTCCTTTTGCCAAGCTAAATAGTCTCGGGTCTAGTTCGTATAATTTTTTAGATGAGGGTGTATCCCCGTATATTAACCACAATTTATTAGACGTGTCCCGCACCCAAAATCCACCAACGGGCCCACTGCCCACTGGGCCTACAGTCCCCTCACAGTCCACTATTTACAGTCCAGTTTTAGCCCTAGTTTCAGTCATTGGGCCAGTTGCCCAGCCCAATACCGAGACCGGTCCAGTGACTGCTTCGGTCTTAGCTCCTATTTCCAATTTTGGGCCAGCAGGCCCACTTCCTGCTGGCCAATCCATCACATGTCCCGATGCTTCCCAAAATCCACTCAATTCTCCCTCGAGTCATAGATCTGTCACTCATAGTCAACGGGGTATTTTTAAACCAAAAATACCTTTTAATTTAAATTCTAATGTTCTTAAATCATCTCTCCCTCGTAACTCCGTGTCCGCATTAAATGACCCGAATTGGAAATTGGCTATGACCGATGAATATGATGCTCTTATTGCAAATAAGATGTGGGAGTTGGTACCCCATCCTTCTGGTGTTAATATTATTCGATCTATGTGGATTTTTACTCATAAGGATAATTCTGACGGTTCTTTTGCGAGGCATAAGGCTCGTCTTGTAGATGATGGTAAGACTCACCAGGTTGTGGATTGTGGTGAGACGTTTAGTCCGGTGGTCAAACCGGCTACCATTCGCACTGTTCTTAGTCTGGATCTTTCGAAAGCTTGGCCCATCCATCAGTTAGATGTGAAGAATACTTTCTTACATGGTGATCTTAAGGAGACCGTTTATATGCATCCGCCCTTGGATTTTTGAGACCCCAAATATCCTCATCATGTATGTTTATTGAATAAGTCCTTGTATGGGCTTAAGCAGGCCCCACGGGCTTGGTATAAGAGATTTGCAGACTATGTTTCATCGATTGGGTTTTCACACAGCATGTCTGATAATTCATTGATAATATATCGTCGTGGTTCGTCCCTGACTTATATTTTATTATATGTGGATGATATTATCTTGACTGCCTCTACTGATGCTTTGCGCAAGTCTATCATGACCATGCTCAGGTCTGAGTTTGCTATGAAAGACTTGGGGCCCTTGAGTTACTTTTTGGGAAATGTTGTTTCTCGTCATGCAGGTGGATTGTTCTTATCCCAACGTAAGTATGCAACTGAGATTATTGAGCGTACCGGCATGTCCTCGTGCAAGTCTACTTCCACTCCCGTCGATACTAAACCCAAACTGGGTGCTGCGGCTGGCTCACCCTACGAGGATCCGACCCTTTATCGCAGTATTGCAGGGGCTCTTCAGTATCTTATTTTCACGAGACTAGATATTACATATGACGTACAGCAAGTATGCTTGTTTATGCATGATCCCAGGATTGATCATATAAATGCGCTCAAACACATTATTCGATACATCCAGGGTACACTTGACTATGACTTGCATTTATATCCATCATCGACTTCTACACTTGCCTCGTATACAGATGTTGATTGGGGTGGTTGTCCAGATACCAGACGTTCCACTTCCGGCTATTGTATGTTTCTTGGTAATAACTTAGTCTCATGGTCTGCGAAGCATCAGTCTACATTATCACGCTCTAGTACAGAGGCCGAGTATCGAGGGGTGGCCAATGTGGTCTCTGAATCATGTTGGTTACGTAATCTTCTTTTAGAGCTTCATTGTCCTATTCAGAAAGCTACATTGGTTTATTGTGATAATGTTAGTGACATCTACCTTTCTGGTAATCATGTTCAACACCAGCGCACTAAACACATCGAGATGGATATTCACTTTGTTCGTGAAAAGGTAGCTCGTGGACAAGTATGCATCTGTCATGTCCCTTCCAGATATCAAATTTCAGACATCTTTACAAAGGGTCTTCGCTCGGTCCTTTTTGAAGATTTTAGGGACAGTCTCAGCATACGAAGACTGCCTGCTATGATTGCGGGGGTGTGTTAAATATACATAAGTATACACGGTATACACATACCTTGTGTATACCGTGTATATCACAAAAACCCATCACAAGTGGGAATCTGTGATATACACGGTATACACACCGTGTATATCTTATTTTTGGTAATAAAATATTTGTATATAATTAGCATTGTATACTTACCATAATTGTAGGATCCTTGTACAATTAGAATAGGATTTTGGGAGTAGAATAGGAATAGAATTTTTCTATTATGGAAATTGTAAATTGTATATATTACTCTTTCAATAATGAAAATAATCAAGGGATTATTTCTTTCAAGAACTTACTTTTCATCATTTATAAATTGTATTTTCTTTAAATGTCCATTTAATTACTATTTATTTCATGACACCAGTAGTGTCTAACTATAATTTCTTTTATGATACTAATAGTATCTAAGAAATATTTGATTGTACAAAATTAATGATCAAGTGCTCCAGAAGAGCCAACTATTTATCTAAAAGATCATGGCACTAATAGTGTCCAAATAATATGTGTAATTATGGAGAATAAATTAGAGGCTCCTGAAGAGCTTATATATTATTATGTAATTCGTTCTAAATTGTAATATACAAAGTTGTTATGATCGAAACACAAGTTCTAGTAAACCCGAAGCTTACTCAAGTAAATACGATATCATATTGAAGCTATAATTAATCGGAGGATTAAATATCTTCAAAATCATAGTGGATAAGAAATATGTATGTGAATGATTACCCTCTTTATTCTCCAAATTGTACTACACAAATATAAGCATGATGAAAACATATGTGTTGACACCCAATTTTGTCCCGTCTCTTCCGATTTATTCACAATTTTAAATATTTTCGGACACCTCAAAAACAATTTTAATATAGGCATATATATATATATATTTATTATTATTATTATTATTATTATTATTATTATTCACATGTTTTACTATCATTTGCCTTTTTAAAAGTCTAAATCATAATTCTACCCTAATGTTCTATGTTATTTTATTTTCGCAAAATTGCATCGCATTTCCATTTTTTTTATTAAGCATTAAACATTTCGCAAATATTATATTTTTATTATTATCACATCGTTATGTTATTTTAAATAATTTACATCTTTTTATAATAAACTCCTTTTTATTTTAACCAACTCCCCATTTTATTCCCCCTCACCAAAACATTCTACCCAACCCACAAATTACAGCCCATTTCACCCCAAACCGTGGCCCCAAAACTAATTCGTCCAACTTAATCGGCCTTCACTGACCTGAGCCCAACTCCCTTAACCGGCCCGCCCATTCGACCAACCCCCTTACCAAGCCTAAATCATCCCAATACACGTTAACCCGTAGTCCCACCAACCGACAGCCCAAATCGGCCAAGACCCGAGCCCAAATTCCCCAATTAAATCCCCATCGCCCAAAACTATCTCAACCAAACAACCCCTAACGCTAACCAGAACCGATCGATGCCTCTCCAAAACCAGACGACCTAAAAACCGGCAGCCCTCCACCATCGCCTCCCTTTACCCGCCGGTTAAACACCATTCCCGATGCCACTGCCTCCATCGATCACTCACATCATCCCTTGATGTCCCTTCATCCTTTTTTTTAAGAAAAGCTCCAGAGCTGCAAAAGAGATGTTCTGACCTCTGAAAAGGGAAACATGGAGATCCTTCGGATTGAAGCTCGTTTCCTGTTCGAATTCGGTGGGTAAAGGCATAAACCTAGACCCCTTTTTCATTAACATCTCAGTTTTCAAAATCGAAAAAAAGACGGTCACATTTCGAGCCTTTTTCTTTGAATTCGAATTTCAAACCTCAGCCACTAGGGTCTCGATTGATTCTATAAATAGAACCCTTTGTGGGTTGTTGACGGGGGGAGATTTAGACAAAAAAAAGGAAGCCCTCTGTTTTTTTCTCTTGCATCTTTCGATTCTCAAAAAACCCTTTCTTTCACTCTCGTTTCTGGCTCGGCAAAGCCAAGAAACACTCAAACTCATTTTCTTTTTATTCACATAAACACACTCCTCCGAGCGGACTCGACGATTCGATACGATGCCTCGGTTCGCTGCCCGGAGAAGGTCAGTAAGCTTGAATTCGTCTCTGTTTATTTTTTATTTTTTTATGTGTCATGTGTGCTGATTAGTTTAGTTTTTTATTATAATGCCTGATTTCAAGTATGATGTCTTGTTTTAATGAAACTAGTTTAATTAGTAGATTTAGGTATTACATTCTGGATTAACATGTATAATCTGGTATGAGTTGTCTTTGTGTATTTTTATGATTTAAGAGCAATATAAGTTGTTTGTCTTCATTTTGGATATCTGTTGGTAGGAGCTTGCATGATAGAATCTGAGATAGCCAAATATGCATTTACTTTATTCTTGTGAATTCTCGAATCAAAATTGTATAAAATATGCTAAGTTTATTTTGACATATATGACTCGATCTGCATCTATTTTGTCCTTAAGTGGTAAACAATTGTTATTATAAATTTCATTATAGTTAAAGGACAGAAAAATAGTTAAATACCTAATGGTGTTTCGAGTTTAGTTCCTTACCATTTACTTTTCCCCAACTAATAAGTTTCCATCTTAAACATAAGTTTTGCAGTAACTCGAACATGAAAACAGTTCAGTTTCTTTCTAAGTTCTTGCCTATATTTGATAAGATAATTTGTTGAAGTTTTCAGTCAGTTTTGTTGTATGCTTAAGTGCCTTTTGGTTTATATTGGAGAGTAATAAAATGCTGAAAAGAATATTTGACTGGTTGGATTGCTAGGATTATGTTTGATCATTTGTTATCTGGAAGATGACTGCTCCAAGCTCATTAACTGGGATTAAGTGTTCATAAGTCTTTAACAGTCCCATTTCGGTGTATGTTGCTTTGCAAATGTTGACATGTAGTTTGTAACTCTCCTTTGCATTTCTTGTTTGGAATTAACTGAGTTAAAATGTTTCAAGGCCAGAGAATGTACTCATTATGAGTATACTGGGCAAAAGGGTGGATATCTTGGAGTGTTCATCCTCCCCTTGCCTTGTTTCTGGTCCAGGAACTTAGATCATTACCCCTTCCTTCATCCCTAAATCAATGGACAGATCTGTCTTAGCTGTTGGGTATTACCTCCGACCTTAACTTTACAAATCCAGTTCTTTATGCTTGTTTAAAAGGGAGTTGCGTCTGTCTAGAAAAGATTTACCAAAGCTTAAGTGTCTAAATACATCTAATTTATCCCATGAATTGTAGTGTGCGCTTATTTGACCTTTTCTTCGTTGAGAATCTTGACTGAAGCAATTGAAGGCTCATCATTAAGCTTCTGTTTTAAGGGCAAAATGAATGTGCATTCTATTTGGGAACATCTTATTCATTAGAAAGATTATATCTTATGTGTTATGTTCCAAAACTTGTGATTTGGCATGATTCAGGATTTTTCCTTTATTAGTCTTCTTGTTATTCTCATATTGTTTTGCTGAAGGAAAATTAAGGAGTGCATTAGGGATTGGTTTAGCCTCCTTCGATAGCCTGCCATGCCTAAGGTTTTAGAAACCTTTTGAATCGTTGCGGCATCGGAAATGAATGGTGGTAGCCCCCCTTTGTCTTCTTATCTTTCAAATTTGAGTTTTAGTTTGATTAGTCTTTAAGTTTACTTTTCCCTTATGTCTTTGCTCTCTGATAACTACTCTAACGATTAACTACTAAGTTTCTTCTAAGTTGCTAGTTTGTTAAAGATAGGTAATTCTTGATACTCATCCTTCACCCCTATTCTTTTGCATGATATGGGGAATGTTCAAACCCCAAATGTCCCTGAGGTGCTTCTATGGATTGTTGTCGCATTGAGAGGGCTTATGGTCATGATGCTCTTCCATTCTTGAACTGCTGCTCTATGGCATTTGTGTAGTTTTCAAGGTGTTGTACTTCGATTAATGAGCTGCTATAACTGGGTTAGTTGTCACTACCCTTTTGAGCTGCTACAATCTTGGCCATTTACACCTCCTTTTGGGGAATGTTTTACTGCTGCATTTTGCTGAGACTAAAGTGTTGCTAGCTTTTTAAGCAATCGCTGTGATTTTCCAACTCTTAAGGCTACAATTCTGATATCAACAGATGTTACACTTGATAAGAATAGCTGCTGATACATTCTTGAAAGAACAGATTACGATTTGATAAAGATCTCAGTAATTTGAACACAATGCTACACTTAGGCCGATGAAATTGAATTTGAGGCCGCGTCCCTTCGGAAAATGCCTCTCGATTTCGGCTTACTGCTTTGGTATAATTGACTGATTTGAACATGATACTACATTGGCCGATGAAAATATCCATCGATTTTTTCAGTCGGAAAGACGGAAATATAACTTCAGGGCAAGGATGAGACTTAAATCTTTTTCTAATTTCATCCGAGAGACCAACATGTTTAGTAGGCGAGGCAATTAAAATGACCACCGAGTTATATGTTTGCAGCCACGACGTGATTGGAATGATATTTTTTCAAAATTTAAGTTTGAGCCCTTCGTAATAAAAACATTTACTGTTTTGGATACGGATTCGAAGTTATTTATATTTAACTGTTTCTAACCGTTTGTTCTTGACAGCTTGCAAGGAACAAAGTCAACTAAGGCAGATACTCCTCGGAGATTATTTACTTTGTTGTTTTTACTTTCTTTAATTCAGCTTCATCTCGCTCTGTATTGTAATATTATTTATTGCACTTGTGTAATTATTGAAATGCTTAGAATAGGTAGACTTAGAATTAATTCATAGGATAGTCTAAGATTGGAAACCCGCTGCTAGCTTATTTACTTGTAGGCTCGGTTAATTCAAACTTAGAAACCCACCGCTAGTTTATTTATTTTTAGGCTCGTCATGCATATTTAAAATTTTCAAAACAAACTTTGATCATCTTCTGCTCACTTTATTAATTGTACAACTCAAAATGATTTCCAAAAATTACTTCTTTGGCGTTATAAGTAATTCATTTTTCTTCTTGCTATTAATTGTCCCAAATGCATACTTGTACAACATGCATCCTTTACTAAATACTTGCAACATCATTTTAAGTTTATATTTTAAAACATGCATTTTCCTTAGCACAATAATTAACCTGAGTTTGATCGGATAACTGCAAGTTAGCGGATCTTAAAGGATGCCTAATCCCTTCCCTTTAGGATAATAAAGAACCCTTACCTAGAATCTCATTAGTTTCGTAGACCTTAAAATTGGAGTTACATTGCAGCTTTTATTTAATATTTAAGTGTCCTAATTCACCCCAAAATAATTAGGTGGCGACTCCTTAATCCAATATCCAGGAATCACCGGATACGTTGCACTCCGCTTTGACCCCCACGGGTTAAAAATGGGTGCGACAATATGTCACGATAAACCAGAAGTTTATTGGTACACAAGTTGATTACACCAGCTAATGTTGGGATTGAATTTCCTAAATTCTGAAAAATATAAAAGGTGAATAAGGGCATGTTCACATGTTATGTGATGTCTTAAATAGATGCATCCATGCGTTTATTTTCAACCCGTAGTTTGACATATGCAAAGTTACTTGCTCAAAATAATTGAGTTGAGAGCACAATTTTCAGATTATGTAATCCAGATGATTCATCTTGTTAATGCTGGTTTATATTCAAGCTGGTTTGACGTTGAATGCCTCCGATAAATAACTAAACCATTGCGAATGAGAACAAAGCTTGATGTGTTCATCTGAAATATGATATATTACATACAACATCACTTGTATGCTTCAGACCAATAAATTATGATAAATTCTCCCCTTATAATTGGTTCAAGGTCAGGAACCAAATATTTTTATCTAATAGTTTTTGTTGTGCGGTATATGATTAATGAATTTACTAGGATGCACATAGATGGATTCCCCAAAGAAGGTGGAAATGTATGTTAGTTTTTCTAACATAATGGGAGAGAGAATAAACAGCTAAGAAATATATTGTGAATTATCATTAGTATGATCCTCATTCAAATGATAATTCAAGTAAAATGCTAGAAGCATTTGCTGACCCAACTATTTCATATTCCAGCTGCAAGATGCTCGTAAATGTCCCTGAAGGACAGGGTTTACAACATGCGTGAAGCATGGTAGACAAATCGGTTTCAAATGCAATACTTCTTGAAAAAAGAGGTGAGCAAATGATCAAAATGATCATAATAAGGAGGCAATGTGCTCTTGAAGAGCCGATGACATAACAATTCATAAAACCTTATACGAGGTTCATGTACCTGAAAAATAATGAAGTGATAAGATCTCAGTAAGTTATGTTTAATTGCAAACCGGTACAAAATGATATCTCGTCGACAATATCTTAAATATAATAAAGTGCTCAATATTGTATAATATTATGAAGATCTGAGTTCTACGTCTCTTAAAGCATGTTGATGTAGAAATAATTACCAAGTAGATGCATCTTGATAAGGGTAAATTTACTGGACCTGCAGTCCTGACATCAGAAGATGTCATGTAAATTAAACACTAAATGAAAATTGTCTCAGCCTATATGGCTTACATGAAAAGATTTATATGAACTTTTTTGAAGGATTCAAAATGCCTGAAGCATAAACAAGTTATTGAAAAACTTATTTGTAATCCTTCAACGGGTTAAATGAACTAAAGTTGATGTACCGAAATTACCTTAATAAATATTATTGATGAGGGGTACAAAGATGACTCGGTTTACCCTTATCCCTTTAAGATATTCAAAATCTTTCATAATGTTATACAAGTTGCTAACTTGAATATTATTGGAGCTTTAGAGTTTGTTTTCGAAAGACAATAGACTACCTGCTAAAAGAAGTTGAAATGAGAAAATTAGATTGATCCTGAAGTACCATTTATTTGTTCAATTGATGCATTTATTTATCTTGCTATAACTATGAGTATGATATAATTTCTTCCTTATATGGAGATACTGAAATAAGATTAATTGGCTATTGTCGATTTGATGAGATATTTTTTTCAAAATTAGGGGGAGAGAATAATGAAATAAAGAAGGAATTTGAGATGAAAGATCTTAGAAAGACAAAATTATGCCTTAGTTTGCAAATTGAACATTTGACAAATGATATCTTTGTCCATCAATCTGCATATACAGAAAAAGCATTGAAACGATTTTATATGGATGAAGCACATCCATTAAGTACTCCGATGATTGTTTGATCACTTGATGTGAATAAAGATCCATTCCGACCTCAAGAAAAGAATGAGGAAACTCTTGGTCCTGAAGTACCATATCTTAGTGCAATCAGTGCACTAATGTATCTTTCCAATACCACAAGGTCTGACATAGCATTTTTAGTTAATGTGTTAGCAATATATAGTTGTGCTCCTACAAGGAGACACTGTAACGGAATTAAACACATTTTGCGGTATCTAAAAGGGACTATCGGTTTGGGCTTATTTTATTCTAATAATTGCAGTCCTGATCTTGTTGGTTATGCCGATACATGATATTTATCTGACCCACACAAAGCTAGATCTCAAACAAGCTATGTGTGTATATGTGGGGGTGCTGCCATATTTTGGCGATCTACAAAGCAGTCTATCGTAGTTACCTTATCAAATCATGCTGAGTTAATAGCAATTCATGAAGCAAGCCGAGAAGTTGTGTGGCTGAGGTCAATAATACATCTCATTCGAGAAAAATATGGTTTGAAATGCGATAAAATACCCACAATCTTATATGAAGATAATGTAACATGCATTGCTCAATTGAAGGGAGGATTCATAAAAGGAGACAAGACAAAGCACATTTCACCAAAGTTGTTTTTCACACACGAGCTCCAAAAGAATAGTGATATCAAGGTGCAACTGATTCGTTCAAATGATAATATGGCTGATTTGTTCACTAAGTCTCTACCAACTGCAACTTTCGAGAAGATGGTGCACAAGATTGGAATGCGAAGACTCAAGCATTTGGACTGAAGTTCTCATCAGGGGGAGTTAATACATATTGTACTCTTTTTTCCGTATAAGGTTTTGTCCCACCGGATTTTTCTTGTAAGATTTTTAATGAGGCAACCAAAATGTGTATTATTAGAAATGTGTACAATTTTTCCTTCACTAGAATTTTTCTCATTGGATTTTTTCTAGTAAGGTTTTAACGAGGCATATTATCTATTAATGGACATCCAAGGGGGAGTGTTGTAAAATATATATATGTATGTCCATATTGTCTTAGTTTTACTCATATACTAAATAAGAATGATACTATACATTTGGTAGGCTTGGTGCTATACATTTGGTAGGCTTGGTGCTATACATTTGGTAGGCTTGGTACTATACATTTGGTAGGTTACCATCTCTATAAATAAATGGCTAAATCCTCATTTGTAGGATACACCGACAAGAAGTGAAATACAAAGCTTCTCCCCCTTCTCATAAGTTTTTCTTCTTTGCAATTATATAGTTTTATAACATGAAGCATTTTTTTATTGGTTAAATTGAAAATTCGAACGGTTAATGACCAAAAATCGATAACGAATATCATATAATTTGCTTATTGATTTAGCTTATTTACAAACCGATAATCGATAAATTGAATCGATAATATGCAAAATCGAATCAAACCGATCGATAAACACCCCTACCCCTACCTCGTAGAAGCATTAAGCACAGTGCACACACTAAACTAATTTATTTGTGCTCAGAGTACTTCCTAATGTAATGTTTAATTGTTTTTGTTGAGCTAAGTACAGTGCACACATTTTCCTTTGAGTGCACAGAGTTAGATATTTAGTTAGAGTTAGTTATCTCGAATAAAGAGCCGAGCTGATCAGCTGGCTAGTCTTCATTTTTAATTCTATAAATACTATTCCATTAGCATTGTAATAGCTTAGTCGATTATATGGAGAGAAAAGATTCCACAAATTTTACTCTTGCTTTGTATTGCTTGCTTTGCGGAAGCTTGCTTTGATTCCGCAGGTTGTTACTTCAGATCTCAAATGTTTACATGTTTCTCATAGTTTGTTTGCGAGATGTTGAAGAGGTTTAAATTCTCCGAAAGTGAGAACTTTTTGAATTTTTAATCTGTAAGATCTTCTCTCTTGTAATATCCTTTAATATAACAATCTATACCTAGCTACCTCATCGTTTTTCTTTTCTATCATATATTTCGTTGGATAGACAAACTTAAGAAAGAAGAAGATATTTTTCATAGTGTTAAATATTTTGCGAAGAAGTGATACATAAAATAATCAATAATTGGCAGACTAAACGAAATTATAAGAATTCTATGACGGCTTATTCACTCCAATTAACTGTACCTGATTATTTTTAAGTGTAGTGACTTATTAATTGGAATGGGTGCTAGATTGATCATTTGTTATTTAGGCTTAATTAATCTCATTTGGTTTTATAATCCTGCTAACAAATCCTGATCATGACGGAACAATCAAAGCGTCGACTATGAAACATACAATAAGAAATTTATCCATAAGAAAATATTAAGATATAATCATATCACATATTCATCAGCAAGGCATTTAAGTGAGCCACATTTCTATCAAATTTTGTGATGTTTCTCGGGTGTATTTGTCATTTAAGGATAGGACACCAACAAATTTTTGTCCAAGCCTGTGATTAGTGTGTATAAAAGATTTTTCTTTTGGACCGCTTGAAAACACTCGCAAAATATAGATTAGATGATTCCCTTTCAAGAAGAAGGATTTATTTCACTAGAGGAAGCGTTCTACTTCCCAACCAAACATGTTGATCGTAGCGGGATGTTTCACCTAATAACACAAAAATTTAACTAATTATACATTAGATGTACCTAACAAATTTTAGTAGTTCAACTTTTCGGGTTCAGAAGATATATAATCAATTAGTGTTCAATAATCAAGTCATTCAAATAGATAAATTATTCATCAATTTGAGTTTGTAATTTTCCATTCAACTCATTATACATATATTTTAATATTATCTATGTCGTTTTAAGAAGTCTACAAACTGTAATTGACATGGGTCCAAAACCTACGAATATAGATAAGTGTTTGGTTGAGTACAAGTACGAAATTATAAAAAATAAGATGCAAGCTAAGCATATGCAAAATACTATAAATGTTATTCTTTTAAGGGAGATTTACAGAAATATACGAGACAAATCTCATATTACTGCACACACAATATTATTATACTCTCAAAATATAACAACAAATCTGTATAAAATTATATACAGCCAACAACAAAATCCACAAAGTAAGGGATTTTAGAGATCTTCATGCCACTAATCATGCACTCAGTTCCTCCTCTCTTTTTTTATCCTCTTTCTCGAATTTTCCAAGCATACTTCTAATAGCTTCCTCAACTTCTTCTCTCTAATTTGATGAATAATTGGAGAAAGATTTGAAGAACCACCATTAAAGACTTGTTAGATATGTAAAGCACGTACGGGAATAGTAAATAACTATTACAGTGATCGAAAGGATAAACAACAAAGATTACAACAACGAGTTGTCAATATCTTGATCTTGAATTGGAACTTCAAATATGGATCTTGTATTCGGAAATACAAGAACATGAACTGCTACACTTGTGGCTTGTAGAACCGCTGAGAATCTGAACGGTTAGAATCCTTTGAGATTCTAGTTCACACCTGAAACACTTAGCAACCAATTAGATAATCACAACATCACCGGCTGAGTCGAGAGATGGCTCTCTGTCATTAAGACAAGATTGCCCCCGTATATAGGCTTTACGAAAGTGTGGACAATAGTCTCCCAAGATGAAAAAGTAAACTATCAAGTGTGCAAAGCCTACACAAATGATCCCAGCGAAGAACACGAATAATGAAGATTGCTAAGAGAAGGACTATTTATCAGAAAAACTGATCTCTTTGTGGTGTTGTTAACTTGTAAGTATGTTCACTTGTTCATCTATATAATTGAGCCAAAGGCCTCAATTTATAGGTGTGAAAGATGGTCTTTTAAATGCCTCATAATGGAATTCACTTTCCATGTAATGGATGTCATTTAAGCCCCAAGTAATGCAACAACATAATGGTCCAAGTAATGGCCATTATTGGGTGGATTCAATGCCATTGAAACCACTTCAACAGCCAAACCTTTGGGATTCCGTCGAGCAGTCACTGTCAATGAAGTGTCGCGGCTCTACCACATTAGCACCGCAGCGCTAATTCAGCCAGAAAATCACGATGCTCACTGCCAATCAAGCGTCGCGGCCTAGTCCGGGAGGCGTCGCGGCCCTTCTCGGCTCCGCGACCCTTTTCCGACCCGTACCATCTTACACTTCACACAATCCTTCATTCGTTTACCAATGTGAAACACTTGTTATTTAGCCAATAATCGTCCATCATTCTATGTCTCAAATATTTCACTTACGTGCCAATATTTCTTTCATTAACGAAATTTACGATACTTGGCACTAAGATTGCACATGTGTAGAAACGATATTTGCGATGTGCGGGGCCCCAATTGTTCAAGTCATAAATAATGGGATAAACTTAATTCCACATTAGTAAATTTCCAACAATCCCCTCTTGAAAGAGATTTTGGCGAACACACAAAGTGCCTACTTTCAGCAATCGTTCAGCGAAAAGATATTGCATCAGGAGAGGTAGCTTCCGCTTTGAACCTTCCCCAGTTGAATACCATCAGACTTACTTACTGCGCGGTGAACATGATGTCTTGAACCGTCAGTGTTTAATGTAAGTCAAGACAACGGTACCAACACAATACATCCCATTTATTCATTTCTTCTTATTGTTCTGTCCGTTGTGGCCGTGGACACACTTGGATTCTTAAGTGAGTTCATTTGAGGCGGCCTATCCTCTCACTTAAATAGGTGATCTCCTACAAGGTATCCTGCTATACCCCACTTCACAAGTGTTAGAAATCATTAAAAGTTTCCCCAACCTTAACCTCAATTGTTTGAGGATCGTTAAAGGTTTGGAAGCTTAACCTTTACCCACCATACAGGTAGCACTTTAATGTCTATCACGGGAACGACTTTGGATTCATGTTTCTTTACAGAAATCATCATCCGAAGTGCTCTTGCTTCCACTGAAACACTCAACTAAACCTTTTGCAGCTTAGTTTTTCCATTGAACTAAATTCTTGGGATCTCCAGTCAGTATGGTTGGGTTACCACCACAAAGGTTCATATTGTTTGGGTTTTAAGCCCATTCCCCTAGACAGGAAAAACTCTTGATCTTTGGGTAGTCCCTTAGTTAAAGGGTCCGCTATATCCTTTGATTAGTAATCAAAGAAGTGACACATGTGATGATCAACTGCCATACGATCTTATGTCTCCAACAGATCCTACATATATGTCCAGACGTCGTCATCCGTGCCCTTTTTAAAGCCTACCGGCTAGCCACAATGTATAACTGCTGAAGGCACGGGTTTCTCCCAATAAGGGACGTCCTCTAAGGAGTCATGAAGTTACTCAACTTCTTTTCATGATTTGTTTAAAGCGATAAATTCTGATTCTATTATGAATCGGCCGATGCAGTTTGCTTAGAGGATTTTCCAAGACACACCATATACATTTACTTGTGGCTTTGGTGTTCTTCATCTATGATATCCAGTTTGCATCACTGTGTTCTTCCAGAACATCAGGACATCCAGAATACCATAATCCGTAGATAAGCGAATACTTCGGATATCGTCATATCCGACTCAACGCCTTCTATCAATCATTTCCAGAATCACGAGTGAACCTTAGTTCAACTGATCTGCTTTGTAGGTCGATACCATGTCGGTTGTAATGTGTACAATACATTGAACTACATGTGACATGCGTATATCACTCATTCCAATCAGTTATATGATTCATATCTATTGGTGGCTTTAAAGAGACTGTCAACTATCTCAAACTCAGTTTGGAGTTAGACTAGTCCGTTAGATGTCTTAGAAATCCAAAATGCTAAGCTGTCATATGTGATACTCATATCTTTCATATCGAGACTTTTGTTTCAATATGACTTCCACTTTCAGACTGTTGGTTTTTCAACTGTTGGCTTTCTAACTTCAGAGTCAATGTTTATGTTGTCATGTTCATTATTTCTGTTTTATCTAAAACTTCCAGGACCAAAATGTAAACATTTCAAGGACCAAAATGAAAGTTCAGGAAGAAGCCCAACAGTCCAACAAACCAACTTTGATCCTCCCCTTCCAACTCTCCAGTTAGGAAGGTTGTTTCAACATCTATGTCATGCAAGACTGCAATGGCCCTGGATGTTAAGTTATTCACAGAGGAGCACATGTACAAGTAGCCGAGGCCTTATACTCGTCAGTAGATCCATCTACTTTGTACTCACTTTTGAGTATTCACTTTTATAACCCTAAGGTTCTTTTCCTGAAAGAAGGTCAACCATTACACAAGTATGGTTCAATATGATGGAATCTATTTCTCTCTCTGTAGCTTCTTTCCAAAGAAGATCTTCTGAAGATGACAATTCTTTGTTAATTGTCCATAGTTCATTCTCAACCATACAAGCTAGAAAGCCTGAAACAAGTCTTTGTCCCCTCTTTGCTCTGTCTCGGTTCAACATCTAAAATCTCTGAGTTTTGTAGATCTGGAACATTAAGTTCCCGATAGTCAGCAACTTCCGAGTCCTGTAGCTCTGGAACGTCTGGTTCTGGACAATCAGGCACTCGCGGGTTCTTGTTAACCTCGAGCAATTACTTTTTTTTCCTTCTCAAGGAAAGTTATCCTCAAAGAATTCAGCATTCTTTGACACCAAGAGGCGATAAGCACTACTATTATTTGCAGATCCAATGGATATGCAATCTACAATCTTAGGTCTAACTTAACCTGTTTCGGTATTCCAACCTCTACCAAGCCACCTCACATCACAATATTTGTGGGTGGGGATCCTTTCCATGTTTCACACGGGGGGTTATCTTTATCTTTATGTGTAGTTCTATTGTGAATCACATTAGCGGTAAGGATCGCCTTGCCCCACATATTTTTGGCGTACGACTTTGCACTTGGCTAACACCGTTAGACTGAGGTGAGTAAGCAGCAGTCGTTTGATGAACGATGCTTCACATTCTCCCCCTCTATCACTACGAATTCCTCAATCTATAGGCTTAGTTGATTTTCAACTTCTGCTTTGTAGCGCTTATCCGCTTCAACAACTTCATCTTTGCTTTTCAACAAACAAAGGATGCAATACGTTGTACCATCATCAATGAAGTTCACAAAGTACTTGTCTCCCCCCTCTATTTTGTATAAACTTCAAATCACCCATGTAGGTGTGACTAAGTTCTAGAGGAGCGGTGCTTCTTTCGCTATTCCTTTGATGGAACTTGTCTCGCCCCCTATTTTGTACAAACTTTAATTCACCCATGTAGGTGTGACTAAGTTCTAGAGGAGCGGTGCTTCTTTCGCTATTCCTTTGACGGAATGGAAAGGTGATTTTGCCTCTTCGCCTACCTCACATTCATTTTTAGGGTTTATGTCGATAGAAGGCAACAATCTCAACTTCGTTAGCTTTTGAATGACTTTCTATTTAACGTGTCTTAATCTATGATGGCATAGATGCACTGATTACAAATATATCATTCATTTAGCTACAGACATACTGTACCATTCTTAGTTATTACAGACATATTGGACTAGTCTCGAATCAGCTTGACCAACAGTGTCCCTTAAACCAAGTTTGGGACATGTATCACCTCCTTTTATAGTGATCCGATTCCCTGAAGTCCTATTGAGGACAACTTCTCCAACCCCTTCTACTTTAGAGGTGACATTGCTTCACATGAACAACCTTTTGCCCGTGGTTAGGGCGTAACCGAATCATATGTGATCTGGCTACTTTGGCCTACTCTAGTTGCTTTGGCAGACTAAGTGTCCAATTTCTTTTCTGTCTTTCTTTTGGCCTTCAGATCATTTAAGACCTGGAAACTCTGGCCCACCTCACTAGGTGTCCATTACTTTTCTGCCTTTCTTTTGACCTTCAGATCATTTAAGACCTGGAAACTCTGGCCCACCTCATTAGGTGTCCATTACTTTTCTGCCTTTCTTCTGGCCTTCAGATCATTTAAGACCTGGAAACTCTGGCCCACCTCACTAGGTGTCCATTACTTTTCTACCTTTCTTCTGGCCTTCAGATCATTTAAGACTTGGAAATTCTGGCCCACTTCAGTCGCCCATAGGCTTTGTATGACTGAGTGTTCAATATCATCCTATCAAATAAAGGATCTTCTGTTAGACAGTGTGATAGGTTCAACGTCTTAAGATAAGTCATTATCTTTTAGTCTTCTTCCTTTGAGATTGGTGCCCAGACAATTCCTGGCTCTTGCTTAAGAGTGGTAACAGTTTCCGCATAGTCAGTGGATCTCTATCCTTCGTATGTGCGAATATACTTAATACACTTATAATAATTACACTCAAAAGAACGGATCTTTTAAGTTTTGTTTACAATAGTCCAATCTTTATACGGGAAGGAAGAAGATTCAATATCTGATTTTAGAGTGTAGGGAATATGAGTTTTTAATGAAAACACTTTCATATTCTCAGCCTTGCTTTACACACTTTTATTCAGATATTAACTAAACATATTATAGATAAGGAAGGATAATTAACTTAGACCTTTTGAATTCTGGCCCACTTCAGTTACACTGAGTGGCCATATCCTCCTTACCATAATTCAGTTCATTTGTCTGGAACAGATATAGGCCTTTTGGTACATGATAGAACATCATATTCAGCCTTCTCCTCTTGTCCCAGTTGACATCCTCAGCCTCTCGTGGGCGCTTGTTTCCACCACCCTCGGGAGCGGCGACACCAACTCGTCCTTGATCTTTAGCTGTACTAGTATGACTATCAGTAGTATCTTGAAGCTCAGCATCAGATCTATAGATCCCACCTTTGACGGAAACAGATTTGTAACTGTCGTCAAAGAGAGAACCAAAACTAGGACCATATTTGAAAGCACGATTGTTGACAGAGACAGTGTTTGAACTGTCAACAGAACTTTTTCAAGAAGAAAACCACAGCCAGATTTGGGACCATATCTGATGGCAAACATCTTTCGAGCACTAATACAATCTTGTCTTAAAATTGTTGGATATGTAAAACATGTACGGGAATAGTAAATAACTATTACAGTGATCGAAAGGATAAACAACAAAAATTACAAGAACAAGTTGTCAATATCTTGATCTTGAATTAGAACTTCAAATATGGATCTTGTATTCGAAAATACAAGAACATGAACTGCTACACTTGTGGCTTGTAGAACCGCTGAGAATACGAACGGTTAGAGTCCTTTGAGATTCTAGTTCACACCTGAAACACTTAGCAACCAATTAGATATCACAACACCACCGGCTGAGTCGAGAGATGGCTCTCTGTCTTTAAGACAAGATTGCCCCCATATATAGGCTTTACGGAAGTGTGGACAATAGTCTCCCAAGATGAAACAACAAACGGTCAAGTGTGCAAAGCTTACACAAATGATCCCAGCGAAGAACACGAATAGTGAAGATTGCTAAGAGAAGGATTGTTTATCAAAAAGATTGATCTCTTTGTGGTGTTGTTAACTTGTAAGTATGTTCACTTGTTCATCTATAGAATTGAGCCAAAGGCCTCAATTTATAAGTGTGCAAGATGGCCTTTCAAATGCCCCATAATGACATTCAATTGCCATGTAATAGATGACATTTAACCCCCAAGCAATGCAGCAACATAATGGTCCAAGTAATGGCCATTATTGGGTGGATTCAATGCCATTAAAACCACCTCAACAACCAAACCTTTGGTATTCCGTCGAGCAGTCACTGCCAATGAAGCGCCGCGCCGCTAATTCAGCCAGAAACTCACGATGCTCACTGCCAATCAGGCGCCGCGGCGCTGCAAGGGGGCGTCGCGGCCTTTCTAGGCTCCGCGGCCCTTTTCTGACCCGTACCATCTTACACTTCGCACAATCCTTCCTTCGTTTACCAACGTGGAACACTTGTTATTTAGTCAATAACCATCCATCATTCTATGTCTCAAACATTTCACTTACGTACCAATATCTCTTTCATTAACGAAATTTATGATACTTGGCACTAAGATTGCACGTGTGTGGAAACGACATTTACGATGAGTGGGTCCCCAATTGTTCGAGTCATAAATAATTGGATAAACTTAATTGCACATTATTAAATTCACAACAAGACTCACATGAAGCTTCAATTTATATATGAAGATTTTTAATGCTCCTTTATTCCAAAGAGATTGTATTAGTTTGACTTGACATTAATTTAAGAAACAAATGAAAACTTTTGAAATATGTGGTCCAAAATAAGCCTTAGATATTTGTATAATTGTAAATGATCTCATAAAGTTAAATCATTTTTAAAAATAGAAATGTATCAATCTTTTTGGGACAAACTAATAAGGAAAGTAAGACAGTCTTTTTGGAACAGATTGAGTAGTGATTTTTTTAGTCTTTATGATTGGAATTCATTGAAAATATCTTGACGAGATTAAAAATAAAATTTGAGAAGGATCGTAAATGATTTAAACTGGTATGGAGTCAAACTTCAGAGCTGAAAAACGTTAAGGCGACAATGTATGTCACACACACACACACACACACACACACACACACACACATATATATATATATATATTGCTTGTGTGTCTTACTTGTATGTCTTATAAATATTCCTTATATATCGACATACCCTTAAATTTGCCAGTGTATTTCATTAGACACTTGAATTACGTCATGTTCCAATTAAGACATGAACACATGATAAATGTACCTATAGACACTTCTGACTCAAATTTTGAAAAAGCTTTAGCGCATGTTCGTAAGCACCCATTGCTTCAATAAGTTAACTACTTAAAATATGTCACCTCCTTTAAATATATATATCAGCCTTAATGAACAATATTGAGATTTTACGGCTTATTGAGATTAATGTGTATACTTAAAAGTAGGGGTGTTCATGGGTCGGTTTGGATCACGGTTAAAATCAAGACAAAACCAATCTCATTGGGTTTTAAAATTATTAAAATCAAACTAAATATAATACATATCCATCGGTTTGGTTGTAGTTGGTTTGGTTCGGTTTGGATCTATTTTTCAGTTATTAAGAAAACTAACAGTATTCTCTCTTTCATGGATTTCTTTTTAAAATGGACTTAAGGTATAAAGTTCATTAGCCTATTAGAGATAAATAAAATTTTGCTAAAATGTATATAAATTATTTAGAAGTATTTATAAAACTTAATATCTTGTATATATGTAATTATAAAAAGTATTTATAAAATTTGTCGATTCGGTTCAGTTCAGTTTTTTCTTCTGTTTGCTTTTAGTAAAACCATAACCAAATCAAATACTATGGATTTTTTAAAAATTTAAAACCAATCCAACCCAACCCAAGTAAATATCAGTTTATTTAATCGATTTGGTTTAGTTTATGGTTTGGATTGGTTTTTAACCAAATCGTAATACCCCTACTTAAAAGAGGTGACATATTTTAAGTAGTGTTGACACTCAAAAAATAATTGAAGTGTTTAGCCGAATTCAGTGACAACTGAATTTACTCCTAGCCCTCGACTACAAGAACTTCATCGGCTACTAAGGCATCTTAGCCGAGTTGTCAGTTAGAGGTACGACTGTGACACACTCAGATGCAGACGCCTCAACGACCAAGTCAAAAGGGTTTTCGGACCCCTGGAAGCGGTAACGGCCAACAACAGCTAAAGGAAAGGGCCATTATCCTAGCCGCAAAAGGAGTAGATGGCGAGAAAATCGGCACCACCTCCCCATAGTCGACCATTGAACTTAGTGGATTACTTAATGTCTAACATAGGGGGGGGATCACGTTGTACAATTTCTTTTCCTTTTTGTACTATCAATAGGATCATTCTTTGTATATAGAAACACACAATCAATCAAACAACTCAATTTTACCTATCTTTATCCTTTACTTTATTTATCCTTTGCCGTTTTTACTGTACTCAGATGCATTCATGTTTCTTACCTCTTAGTTTACTCATACCACCATCCTAACACTTTCTGGAGTAGTTGGGGAACCCATTGCTGAAAATTAGAGTTCCATTTTCGGCGTAAATCGCTTAAGTTAAAGAATCATTTTGTCTCCCGATTTCGTCAGCCGATAAAACGGCAGAGAACATAATTCGGGGCGAGAACAAATTTGGCACGCCAGTGGGACCATAGGTGAATTAATAGCAAAGTTTGAATATCCAGGTTAGGATCATTCTTGGCGTATGCGCCTAAGGTCATGTAAGAAAATGAACCCCGAGTCCAGTCCACATCCTAAATAAAATCCTCCCAGAAGGAACAACGAACCAGCATCCTCCTCGGGTATGCCTACATCGGTTGATACCCCTCCAATTTCTCCATCAACCCAAGCTGTAGAAAAATCTATCCAATCTGAATGTCCAACCATAATGACCACATCTTTTATTAGACAACAGATCGACTTGGGCATCCACGACATTATGTACCAAGTTTCTAAATAGTTTGCTGACATTGTGAAGCCGATGGTATATAATGAGGTTCAACAAGCGAAGGATATGGAAACCAGTCGAATGCACCCAGGAGAATGTTCGGTTAGTTCTGCCATCCCTTTGATGAGCGGTGTTGTTCAGCATGAGACCGTGACTCCCGGTGTTGTTCCTCAGCCACATGTTCATCAGCTAGTGCCTACTCAGGTGCAGTCGGTAGCACACCTAGGAACACAAGCCCAATTGCCTAGCAACCAACACACTGCATGATCGCCGTCGAGCCTTGGGGGGACAAAATATGCCACTTGACCAACTGCAGTATGGGCAGATCAATATGGTTCAGAGACTAGTTCAGGCTCTAGGACACTTTGCATTATCGTCCATTATGTCATACGTTTCTACGAATGGCCCTACGATGCAGACGAACAATGTTGGCCAGACGAATTGGCAGCTGATGGCCCCTAGCTATGACTTAGCTCAGTTATCTGGTGACGTTGTTTATAGTGGAATACTATTCCGGAAGTCATTGCCAGTACTCAGTCCATACCTTCCAGGAAGCGTAAATTTTCTAAGAATGACCAACGTCCGAGGAGAGCAACCATGGAATACTGTTCTACCTTATCCTCAGGCTCCGTTAGCCATTTCAAGAGCTCAGGTTGCAGGCTTTGGTGGCCATACCCAACAGCAGCAATAGGGCATTACCCCACCTATTGGTAATGGCCAGCAGACCACCTACAACCTTCAAAACCTTATCCAACAAAGTGCAGAATAGAGGCCGCCAGTGCAGAACGCCTACCAGCCGAATCCAGTCGAGAATCGGCAGGGGACGTTACAACTGATAAACCCAGAAATTATTGCTAATACCATGCAGAGGTACTTCGACATCCAACTGAAACCTTTGGACAGACATGTTTATAAGAAGGTTACCCCGATTGGGTAGATCAGATAGCACATTGGCCTAGGGGCTTCAAAACACCAGAGTTTGTCATCTTCTCTAGTGACGACGGCATACTATCGAGCACATTGGTAGATTTACCGCCCAATGCGGTAAGGTTGGCCAGAATGAGTATCACAAGTTGCAGTTATTCCCACTCTCTAACGGGAACAACTTTCGAATGGTACTCCTCTTTTGGCTCCTGATTCGGTACAGAGCTGGGCTGACATAGAGGGTTGCTTCCATGATAGGTCCTATTGGCCCCAATATCAGGTTACCGTGACTGATCTAACGAATCTCAAGCAGAAGGTCAATGAATCGGCTGCCAATTTCATTGAGAGATTCAGAAAGAAGGTTGGGAAATGCACCATACATTTCCCCATGTCTGAGTGTGCCCACATGATAATTAACAACATGCACCCTCAGTTAAAGGAGAAGGTGGGACAATCCTGCTCTAACCTGAGTCAGTTAGCCGAAAAAGCTAGCCAAATAAAGTAGTACGTCCAGGAGAAGGAGCGGAGAAGAGCCAACCAAAATTGAGGCTCTCACTTGGTATCCATCATTGAAGCAAATGAGTCCGACTCAGATTCAGCCGACAGCACGACAGACGCAATGGTGGCAGAGATTGTTAGGGGTAAGGTTTACTCTTACCCAGCCTTGAAAGCCATAAAAGGAAAGGCGACGAGTTCATTTGATGACAGGGTCAGCTACTCATTTGACATCACGAAGGTAGATCAGATCCTTGATCATCTACTCAAAGATAAGCAAATTTGGCTGCTTGATGGTCATAGGATTCCGCATACCGAGGAACTCGAAGATAAGAAGTACTGCAAGTGGCATAATTCATACAGTCAATCTACTTCTAATTGTGTGGTCTTTAGAAAGGCGATCCAAAAGGGCATCAAAGAGGAGAGGTTCAAGTTAGCCGATAAGGGTATGGCTGAAATGTCCATTGATACCGACCCCTTTCCCGCGGTACCAATATCTATGGTATCTTTTGCTAAGGCCGATGAGCCAAGGGACACCAAAGGGAAACAACCGATGAAAAGGGTGTGGATCCCAAAGAAACCTACCGAATGAGAGAAGGCCACAAGGACCTCTATGTTCAATCGGTTAGGCAGCCTACATGACATTCATGATGACAGACAGCTAGCTATGAGCAGTTTTTCATGGCCGCCCTGAATACTCGAGGGACATTGAACGAGAACTTCAGGAACAAACCATGAGGTTCAGAAGGGTCCCTATCGGCGCCAGGCATAGGCCTAGGGGGAAAGTACAGATGCCAACCAACCGACAGTCTAGTATGCCTCGAATAGATGAAGAACCACTCTCTAAAACCAAATGGATGGTGGTCGATTTTAACGTAAATTAGGGTGTTTCATCCTTACGTATCACGGCGAGAAATAAGGACCAGACGAGACCTCGAATAATGATTAAACCAGCCGCCAACACAGAAGAGGGGAAGTGGTCTGTCAATCAGGCTCCCAAAAAGAAAGAGGCACTACCGAGAGTCGCATCCAGGACTCAGAAAAGAAGGATGCAATGTGCCAAGGACTTGCGTAAGATGCAACAGACATTGCATCTAATTTTCAACACCAATGCAGCCAAAAATCATGAGATTCCTAAGTTTGCTGTAGCCAAAGCAATCGAGCGGGCATTCGGCTCAGTCGCTTGAGGGGAAATGTCGCTTGAAAGAGAGACGTCGGGTCAACTAGAACTGGATGAACAGCCTGCCGACAACCCAACGAAGGAATCCCGACAAGAGAACGTGGCCACGGATGAGCCTCTAACTGAGGCCATCCCATAAATCGTGCAAAGGATTCAGTCAGAGAATCCCCAGTCGATCCTCATTTGTCTCCAGAAAATAGAAGATATGAGCTTCTGGTCAGCCGAAGTGGATGAAGGAGGGAACTCCATACTTGATTTATTTAGCCATGGGTTGGTTGATGAGATGTTGGCAGACATTGAAATGGTCAGCATAATCCCGTGTGAGTTCTGGGCAAGCCGCTACACACTGGATAGCCTAAAAGGTGATATTTGTGTAGAAGACGCAGAATGGGCAACAATAGCCGATACCCCGGCTAGGGACACCTTAAGCACCGTATTTGGTGCACCTATAGAAGATATGGTTAAACACCTCAAACCCCTTTACATCAAGGCTTACATTAACGGCAAAATTATTAATCGGGTGTTTGTCGACAATGGGGTTGTGCTGAATGTGATGCCGATGCTTACTTTAAAGGATCTCAACAAAACAAAGGAGGATCTTATCCCAACTAACATGAAAATGGATAGCTTTATGGGAGAAGCCTCTGAAGCTTTGGGGATTCTAGTAGCAAAAATTAATGTAGGTCCTAAGACGGTCAGGTCTATCTTCTTTGTAATAGATGACAACCCGTCCTACACCATTCTGCGGGGCAGGGACTGGATTCACACCAGCCGATGCCTTCCTTTTACACCATTCTGTTGGGCAGGGACTAGATTCACACTAGCCGATGCCTTCCTTCTACCATGCATCAAAAGCTCATCTTTTGGGAAGGAGACAAGATAGAAATCATCCCAGTGGATGATAACCCGTTCCGACCAGGGGTTCAAAATGTAGAGCTTGTCCTCTATTCACCCTATGTGGCTCCCATAGCCGTCACGAAGCAGTATGAAGAAGGATCTTGGGAATCCTGTAATCTTACCTCGCGAGGGTTTGAAATAAAATAATTAGTCGAACAACGACTTACATTGGAGGATTTAAATGGTTGAGGAAACACAACTCATACATGACCTGCAGCATCGGCTGACCGCCCTAAGTTCTGAGGCATCGCAAATGGGGAACCAGACAGAAAACCAAATCTGGCGGCCAACAACATTTGAGTTGTCGATGGGAATTTTATGCCTAACTTTGTTTGTCTTCGTTATACGCTTGTACAAAACTCGAGTGTTATTTAATACCCTGTGCTATGTATGTTTTGTGCAAAGTTTGAATAAACTCGTTTTACAAAGACAAGTCTTAAATGAAATAGGCAATTAGAAACTACAAATCTACAGCTACGGGGACGACATCCTATCGGCTAAATCTATGGCTAAGATGCAGTGTTGTCCTCAGAAGTTAATATCCTTAAGGGTGGCCAAGCATAACTCTCTAAGTTTAGAGGAATATCAACAGGCCATGCTAATGGAGTTAAACCAACTAGATGAAGATCGACTAATGGCCCTAGAGAAAATTAAATTCGGTAAACATAAAATGGCTAAAGCATACAACAAACATGTTAAGACTAAGAGGGTTGCCGAAGGAGACTTAGTTTGGAAAATAGGTTTGTCGATTGGGATAAAAGATCGTAAGTTCATAAAATGATCACCAAATTAGGAAGGACCTTTCGTAGTAAGCCAATGGATCGCCGGCAACGTATATCGACTAATAAACATGCATGATGAAGAAATTGACAGGAATGTAAATGTCAAGTATCTAAAAAAGTACTATCCTTCAATTTGGGGCATGCATGAATAAACGACAACCACATACTGGCTACCTAGTCGTACAAAATAAGCTAATTCCCTTCGACGGGAGATGTATAGCTAAATGATAGCCACAAACCGGCTGTCCGATCATAAAATACAGAGAAAGCCATTTCTTTCACACGCTTGTATCGTAAGGTTGGTCGCACTGCTCAGGCAAAAAAATGCCATCCCAAGTGGTCAAAGACAATGACCCATCAAATCTGCGGGATTTATTCTAAATTTGCTCAAAATTGCTGAAGTTAAAGGGTGGAATATGGATTCCACATCCAACTAAACCAAGCACAAAAACAGAGGCGTCGCACATACCCGAGCCCGACGTTACTGCGGAGATCAAGTTTCGATAGTGCGGCGGCATCAAAAGAACCCATGCGCCTCCATTCGGCCTCTGTGACCAACTTTACTCGGTCTAACCAACCCGAATAATGAGCGACCTTAGTCAGCTAAGTACGAAGGTTAGCCGAACAACGGTCGTCGGTGAACCAGTCACAAGTAGAAAGAAAGTCATGGTTTATCGGGCTGAGGTACTGAAACAAGAGAGAATCACCTTGTTCCGGCCCACCATACAGAGTCAGAACCAGTTGTTCATCAACGAAGGCCAAGGCAGAGGTCAGGTCACTATCGGCTAGAATGATTTTTCCTTGATCTTCCAGATAAAAAGATGAAGCCATGGTCTCTTAATGAGAAAAAGGCCAAAGATCAGCATGATTGAATATCATCAGAGCCAATTCGTGGTAATGGAGATGCCTCGGTTAAAGGGGAAACATATTTCAAGAAGGAATCATCATTGCATGTACTGGAGACGAGACGATTGAAGTGACATGCACGACTGTCAAACTGAAACAACGGCTACTTTCGGATACATCAACTCAACAGCCACACTCGAGTTAATGTAGGGGGCAATTATTGACACTCAAAAAATAATTTTAGTGTTTACACAAATTCAGTGACAGTCGAACTGTTCCAGAGCCGAATTTACTCCTAGCCCTCGACTATAAGAACTTCATCGACTACTAAGGCATCTTAGCCGAGTTGTCAGTTAGAGGTACAACTGGGACTCACTCAAATGTAGACGCCTCAACGATCAAGTCAAAAGGGTTTCCGGACCCCTAGAAGCGGAAATGGCCATTATCCGAGCAAAAGGAGTAGAGGGCGAGAGAATCGGCACCACCTCCCCCATAGTCGGCCATTGAACTTAGTGGGTTACTTAATGGCTGACATGGGGGGGATCACGTTGTATAATTTCTTTTCCTTTTTTGTACTATAAATAGGATCATTTTTTGTATATAGAAACACACAATCAATCAAATAACTCAATTTTTACCTATATTTATCCTTTACTTTATTTATCCTTTACCGTTTTTACTGTACTCAGATGCATTCATATTTCTTACCTCTTAGTTTATTCATACCACCATCCTAACACTTTTTGGAGTAGTTGGGGAACCCATTGCTGAAAATTAGAGTTTCGTTTTCGGCGTAAATCACTTAAGTTAAAAAATCAATTTGTCTCCCGATTTCGTCAGTTGATAAAATGACAGAGAACAGAATTCGTGGCGAGAACAAATAGTTAACTTATCCACGTAATGGAGCTTGAGAATACAACCAGTAACTTTTTCTAAATTTTGAGTCAGAAATGTCTATTAATAACACTTTATCATGTCTTTTGTAATGCCTCGAACCATGACCTGGGCGAAATACGGCACTCGGTGCCTGACTGCATATGACCGAGCGAATCATATGGCTTACTGATCAACATGGGCATCAAAACATACTATAGTAATTATTTAAAACATGTAAAAATATAATACCGCATTTGTAATCTAAAATAATCATAGCAGAAATAATTTGAAAATATAATAAGACTGAATCTATCAACTGTCGTGACATGATGAACTATTCTAGTCTATGAAACCTTTGAACCATGAGTATGACTGCAAAACGGTTTTACCAGTACAAGGCTCTAGCATACCTATATCATAATGCATAATCATAAAGGTATCTAGACTGACAGCCGAATGAGATGGGGTTCACCAAATAGGTGATACTGAAGCAACCCTACTGAGTAGATCCATCTCCCTGAAACTTATCACCTGCACCGTGAAGTGCAGGCCCCGTGAAAAATAGACGTTAGTACATTTGAATTATACTGTATGTAAAGCAACTGAAGAAATAAGCATGCACATGGAATAATAGGACATGAAACTGAAACTGTAACATGAGCATGAGTATGATCATGATCTGGCATGAGTATAAAACAGGTGTAAAATCTATAAAGTTGTGTGTGTGTGTGTATGTATATATATATATATATATATATATATATAGGGAGAGTAGTAGCATAACCGACAACATAAAACACCACGTGGGTACGTGAAGTCTTGTACCTGGCCTGACCAGCAAAGCAATTCCATACCTTACCGGGGTATGAGACATAAATATGGCATGAAATGATCCAATCTGCAATCTAAAGGTATCGTCCTACGGAGGAGCGACCCTTATCCTACGGTGGCATACGTAATTTCAGGATATTTGAGCTTTTACGATAAACTATGCAACTTCCAAAATATGTACTTGAAAATAGTGGCTTGTAAGCCCATGGTTCTCATAAAATCAACTTGTAAAGCATGGTTTGAAATTATTATTTAGCATGTGAAATAGATATATCATATAAACTGTATAAATCATGAAAGCATGTATAATTGCATGGACTAAGTAACATTGATCATAACTTATAATTTAGGAACTCATTGAATTCAAACATGTGTTCATGATTACAGGCAAGCTCATGACAATCATAATGACATATCACGAATACAATAATGAACCATAATGGTGGCATGATATATATATATATATATATATATATATAGTATTACATGTAATTAAGGTTATCATGATAATAGAGTTAAAACCCTAAGTTACGGGAATTCATGATTTCATGGATAACTGTGGCATGGGGGTCGAACAATGATGTTCTCACACGTAGATAGAAGCTCTACATACCTTGTTCACTCCTAGTCTTGTCTTAAAAATATGAACTTTGGAGTAGAAACCTAAAGCTTGAACCTTGAACCTTGAAACCTTGGAATGAGTTTATCATGAAAACCCTAGGTTAAGAACAATGAATTTCTATTTAGAATTCATGTATATACGTTAGAATCCACTTGGAATAGGCTTATCTTAATGTATGAGAGTGATGGGAGGAGAGAACCTTCGTGCTAGGGTTTGAGAAAAATGAAAACTATTTTTTCAAAACTAAGTCTCATATTCATACCGTTCCCAGTCGGAAGGATTTGACGACCAAATTCGACGGGCCGTCGAATTTTATACGGTCTACAAAGGGACCGTAAAATTATGTACGATCCGTATAATCGGACCATCTTGAAAAAAATGCAAATTTTCTGTGATATGTAAAACATGAGGTTTGAGACAGTTGAAATTGATGGGCCGTATAAATTTATATGGTCAGTAGAATTTACAGAGTGCCATCAATTTCAAAAATGAAATTGTCGATTTAATTTGACGGGTCGTAGAATATTTTACGGTCCGTGTAACCTGCCGTAAAATCTAATATGCAGAAGTGAAACTGATTTTCACTTTAAACTCTCCATTTTGGTTTTCTAAACCCCTGAATCATAACAATGGATTAGTTTGAAGTTACGAGGTGTTATATGTTTATTAAAGTTCAGAACTTCTATTCTTTAAAGACATAGTTTCGTAGTTGTTCATGATTATCATTCTGAATATTGTGAACTCTGTACGTAATCAGTATATTCTCATGTTTGACATAACATGAGTCTCAGTCACAGAATAGTTATGCATAGTAATACTCTAAATCCCAAGAATAGTTCATGAAATTCATGTCTCAGCTTAGTATAGTAATAGTCAGTATTCTACATCAGAATCTCAACATGAATTCACGTCTCAGTGCAGTATAGTGATAGTTAGTAGTCCATATCAGAACCTCAGTATGATTTCATGTCACAGTATACAAATTCTCAGTATCCCATATCAGTATTACATTATGACTTTCAAATCCATGTTAGAACTACAACATGATTTCATATCTCAGAATAGTAAAGTAATGATCAATATCCATGTCATAACTACAGTATGATTCTCATATTTATGTGAAAAATTACAGAGTGATGATCACATGTATTTGGTCCCGAGGCCATAATTTATGTTTATGTATGTTTGGGCCCGAGGCCACAGAATTGTGCAGTTATATATGGGCCCAAGGCCACAGTTATGTACACTTATATATGGGCCCCATGACATAGTTATTTACAATTATATATGAGCACTGGTCACAATTATATATAATTATATATGGGACCGAGACTATAGTTATGTATAATTATATATGCGTCTGAGGCCACAGTTATATACAATTATATAGGCCCGAGGCCACATTATATACAATTATATGGGCCCGAGGCCATAGTTATGAAATTTCATAAACAGATGATTTCCCCATGTTCGGTAAGGGGTGCTTGTGATTGTGATTCCTATGCTCAGTTAAGTTATCCTTATGTTTAGTCACAGTTTAGTTTCAATATTCAGTTATGACTTACGTTTATGATTTGAGTTGCCCATTCCTCGAGCACCCCACAACTATTTATTCATTCAATTGATTTTACATACAAGTACAATTCAAATATACTTACGTCTCTTTTGTTGGGGGGCTACATTTCATGATGTAGGTACTAATTTACAAGATGACATAACCGCACATTAGGACTTCATCTTATCAAATATTTGGTGAGCCCCACTTTCTTTGGGGTGTTGTCTTTACTTTTCAGTAGTCATGTCATGTTAGATAGTCAGGTATGTTGGGAGCATTGTCCCAGCAACAGTTTAGTATTTCAGACTCATGTCAGAGGTTTTATAGACTAGTCAGTATGTCATGTTGGGTATTCAGTTATGTTCAGTCTTGTCGGTTGCATTATCATATCTTTAGAGTACTTCTGCACTTATGTTTTAAATAGTATTTTCAGTAATATTATGATGTCACATGTTTTGTCCAGATTATCTATATTTTAAAAATATATTATGCATCAGTACATGTCCCATGTTGATTCAGCAAGCCATGTGGTTCGCTCGATCACATGCAGGACCGAGTGACATGTTACGTTCAGGCCCATGTTCGGGGCGTGACAGAAAGAGATATGGGTCAAGATTATACCTCTCATAGTAGTTCTACATATAGAAATGATCATGAAATAGGCGATCAAAATGGTGTACTCAAATCCATTTATAATCCCGAATTTCCAAACACACCACACTTGAGAGAGAGAGAGAGAGATTGTGGTTGGTGGGATTTGTTTTATCAAAATTAGAGACAAAAATCAAAAGATATAGTGATTGGCTAAAATTGCGCACACGTTGACTAATTCGAGGTATCAAGTAACTCTGTCTATCAAGGCTAGAACAGATGTAAAGATTCATCTAGTGTTTTTTCAAGGCTAGGAATTAAACCTGATACATCATGTTGTTCAACCCACTTCGTTGACCACTAGGCCACACCCTTTGGATGCTAAACTTTTCTTCTTTTAAATTAATGAAAATGAGAAATTTCACATATCTTTCTTTTTTTTTCTCTGCTTATAACAAATGAATTCTTTTATCAACTAAATCCCGACAAGTCACGGAATTTAAAGTAAAATGTTTATGGTTAGATTAATAATTTCAAATAGAAAAATAAGTTATTTCTTTTTAATAAAGTTTTTTAAAAAGTATATCACATTAAATGGATAGAGGATCAGGATAGTCTCCGCCAAAAACAATATTGTCTTACCAATAAAGTTAGAGAAAATGATAAAAATTGATCATTTATATTTGAGGGTAGCTTCAAAATAATCTACTAAGTATGCAAGGAATAATTTTGGTACTTTAGTTTGTCAATAATTAATAACTCCGTCGGTTAGATTTGACGGAAATTATGAAAAAAAGAAAAATTTGCAAAAACTTGATTTAGACGTATAATTTTTACAGTTCTAATATTTTAAAAATAGTTTTAGAGATTGGTGAAGCTTTTTCAAGTGTAATTTATGCTATTTTCTAAAAAATAAATTATGATTTAGTGCAGTTTTTTGTGTTGCATATTTTAAAATTTGATGATTTTTTTATATTTATGATTAAATATTACTTTTCCACTAATTTCATCAAATCTAACTAATATAAATTATAAAATATTTGACGAAACTAAAAATAATAAATTTTAAAATATGATGAAAATTTCTTGATATTTATGATTAAATATTACTTTTCCACTAGTTTCATCAAATCTAACTAATATAAATTATAAAATATTTGACGAAACTAAAAATAATAACTTTTAACAAACTTAACGGACCTGAATTATTTCAAGTATAAGGAACTACAGTAAAACCTTTATAAATGAATATCCTTGGGACCTGGAAAATTATTATCTTATACGGGGTTATTAATTTATCGATAAATAAATATTTTATTAATTTCTCAACAAATTAATATTTATTAATTTATAGAATACTTTAAATTTTGTACATTATATTTCTCAAATTAAACAATTAATTTTTTTCGGTAACTAAGAAAAGAAAATAAACAAACAATTAATTAATGATGGTGCATTGTATCTAAGTTTATTAATCTTGTCAAAAAGAAGTTTATTAATCTTGGGTTGGCGTGATTCAAAATAGAATGCATGTACATTAGAATATGAAGTATTGTGAATTGTTTCAAGTACACAATATAGAGTTTATAAATAGACACATGTACTTTAACTTTATATACCAAAATATAAAAATTTATATATTATATCTTCTCTTACATGACTACTCATTTGAAATATGCAAAAAAGTCTACGCTAACTGATGAGATGAGAAAAGCATTATGTGAGTACAAAAATAAGCATCCCTCATCGAGTCAAAAAGATTTGCAACAGTGAGTTCAACAAAAGTTTGATCTCTCTATTAGTCAATCAACAATATCAAATACTCTTAAAAGGTCAGCAGGATATTTGTCAAAAGAGATAACAAATAGCAATGTTAAAAGGCACAAATCAACAAAATATCCTGAATTAGAAAATGTATTGTATGAGTGATTTCTCCAATATCAAGAGAAATTGAACATGACTGGAGAAATGATTCAAACTAAAGCAAGAGAGTTTCTACAGAAAATGTATGGTGATGCACATCCAGAATTTAACTTCTCGAGTGGTTGGGTAGAACGGTTCAAGGCGAGACATGAGATTAAATCTTATAGAAGGTTTGGTGAAAGTGATTCAGTTGTCGTGGAGAATATTGAAGAAGCTTTACCTGAAATTGGTAAAAATTATTTAGGAAGTGCTTTAGTTTATGAATTATATATGTAATTTTCATACGTATTTAATGAATTATTATTTTATATTTTCAGTGGGCCTCAAGGAACTTTTTAAAAATTATTATCTTATACATTTATCAAAATTATTATTTTATCCCATTGGCCCAAAGACCGAAAAAATATTATTTAATTAAAATTATTAATTTATCGAATATTCATTTATCATTTTTTACTTAATTTGAATCTACCCTCAATCAAACATAAAGGACCATTTTTGTTATTTTCTCTTTGTCTTGCCACTAAAGTTGCAATCAGTAAACCATCATTAGCCCAATATAGCTCTTGGTAGCGAGAGTATTTCTCTGGCAATCACTTCAGTTCATGTTATTTCACCGAGCAGCAACAGATGATTCTTGAAAATTGAACATCAGACCCATAAAAATGTTGAAATGCACAAAGTTTCAGTTGCAGCAGCCAAGATATGGGATGATTTTATCTTCAACATTCAGACTTCATTGTGGGTCATCTCCTAATGGTCTCAAGGTTTGCCTTTTTTCTTTTCCTCTTTACCCTATTCTTGATATAAAGATTCAAACTTTTTCTTGGTTATGTTGAATTTAGTGTACAACTGCATCAGGAACTGCCAAAACTGTGACTAAACAAACGTAGTGTTGGTAGTTCTTTTTTTCTTTTATTTTGGTTTCAATTAGAATAGAAAAAGAAGAGGTCAGCTGTTGGGTTTTTAAGTGACCAAGGCTGCCAGTGTATGGTTTATATAAGTTGGTTGATGATGTACAGTAGATTCTGAATTCAAATCAAAGCTATTCTAACTAACCTAAAAGAAAGGAATTTGAGGGGCCCCCCTCCCCCCCGGAGTTGGAGATATTGAGCTTGGACCATAGATGAGCAAATCTTAGAGCTTTAGTAAATACCTTCGCAATTTGGTCACAAAATGAGAGTCAAGTTCAATATGCTTCGACCTTTGATGAAATGGAACTTATGTTGTCACAGAACATCATGGGAGGACGAGGACAAGGCAACCGAAGCTCCTTACGCAAATACAGTTATCCAGGATACTTCATGTTACAAAATGAATAGAGACTGCATTTAGTATTATGTACATAGCCAAGGAAATACGTAGAGATTCATAGGATATTTTCCTTTATGTCTTTCCCTTAAATAGAACCTAGTATATATGTATATATACCTTTTACATCAAGAAATAAGAGATATGGAAAAAATCCCTACATTGTATTGTCTGATTACACTTTGATGTGGAAAATGCAATGGCACGATATTCGGCTGTAGTACTGGACCAAGCTACTACCTTTTGCTTTCGTGAGGGCCAACTGATTATATTAGGACCATAATATATAATATACAACAAAACCATGATAAGAACAATGATCATCAGGATCAGCAACCCACCCTGCATCACAGTAAACACGCACAGTAAAGGAAGTGGTTGGCATGAGGATATATCATGTGTAAGGGAGCCGTTAAGATAGCGATGAATACATTTCACAGCTTTCCAATGATCCAAGGTAGGATTCTGCATGTATTGACAATCACGACTCACCGAAAAGAAGATCATTGGTCGTGTGATGGTCACATTTTGAAGAGCCTCAACAATGCTCCGATATAGTGATGGATTATCAAAGGTTTCACCATGTTTGGACAACTGGAATGTGTTGTCTGCGGGAGAAGGAGAAGTCTTGTAATATGTCATTTTTGTTCGAGTAAGTGTCAAATGTAGCTAGCTTGAGAGAGATGTGTCCCAGAACCTACATGAGTAACTTCAGTACCCAAGAAAAAAGAGAGATTACCTAGGTCTTTTAGTGAGAATATAAGATTAAGGGCTTTGGGGAATGAGGAGATATAGGAGGGATCATTACTTGTTATGATGATGTCATCGACATATACTAGGAGGTAGGTAGTAGAGGAGTGAGTATCAGACAAACAAGGATGAGTCAAAGTAATAGGAGGTATAAACATGCGAGAGGAGAAATGTTTAAGCTTGACTTTACGCCATTAAAGCCTTCGACAAGCGATAAACAAATGTGTCTGAGACTTATCAACAAATCCTGGTGGTTGAGATATGTAAACAACCTCCGAAAGATACCATTAAGAAACACATAGTTAACATCTAATTGCTTAAGAGCCCACCCTTTAGACACTACATTGATAAGACAAGTCTGATGGTTGAAGGTTTGATAACTGGGCTGAATATATCACGGAAATCAACATCCTCTTCTTGATGAAAACCTTTGGCAGCCAAACGAGCTTTGTACCTTTCAATTGACCCATTTGCCTGACGCTTAATGTAGTACACCCATTTACAACCCACTACATTTGCATGGGGAGGACAAGGAGTAAGTGTCCAGGTGTAGTTACGAAGCAATGTGATACTCAGTTTCCATGGTGCGCAACCAATCAGGAGAGGATGCAGCTTGCTTATAGTTTGTTAGCTCATTGGTCGGGAAGGATGAAGCTCGGATAGGATGACAAGATGCAGTAAGTGCTTTAGGCTTGAAGGAATTTGCTTGAGCTCTCATGGTAATAGGATGATTGGAAAAGGTAGTAGACTGAAAGTGTGTGGGAGCATTTTGGTATGAGATGGGAGTAGAGGGTGTGACAGTGGCTGGACATGTATTTTGTGTCGGAGAATGTGTATTAGAAGCTATGGGTGAGGGTTGAGAAGGTAGTGAGGATGAGGAAGGAGGATTTGACAGTGAAGGAGAGGCGACAGTTAAGGGAATGGAGTTGGAAATAGATTGTAGAAAGGTAAGGATGAGGGTGGTAAATAACTACTGCAGCAAGAAGAAGAGATGTTATAGTGGGGATAAATTTTCCTTCATTGAATATTACATGACGAGCAATATACATCTCATTGGTGGGGAATAGTGACATAAATAGCCTTTAAGTATCGAACAATGACCCAGGAAGACACAAGGAAGAGGACTAAAATTTATGTTTATGATTATCGTAAGGACAGAGAAAAAGGTAGCATAGACACCCAAGTTTGCAAATAAGTTGGTAATTCGATGGAGATGATATAGAGTTTGATAGGGTGATTTGAAGGACAATATGGGAGTGATAGTGTGGTTATTTGAGCATGTGGTTGTGGCAAAAAAATGTTCCCAATATTGAAATGGAAGATATGCTCATGACATGCGTGAGCAAGTAGAGTTAGTCCTTTTTCAACAATGGTGTGTTGTCTTTCAAGAGCCCCATTTTGTTCATGTGTGTGAAGACGAGAGATTATGAGTTATGTCAATGGAATGTGTGTAGGAAAACATATTACTATACTCCCCACCTAGTCTGTTTGCAAAGTTTCGATTTTCTTGCCAAATTGAGTGTCATCCATCTTATGAAAGTATTTAAACTTGAGATTTTATCACCAAGAAAAATATCCAAACAAAATTAGTGGAATCAGCAAGAAATTGAACAAATTACCTACTTTCATTGATAGATAGATGCGGAGAAGGTCTCCACATATTAGGATACACCAAATTGAAATGGGATAAGGTACGATTTGAAGAAAAAGATAAAGAGAGCCTATGGCTCTTTCCTAGTTGACACGATCCACAAACTATATACATTTTATTTGACGACGCTATTCAAAGTAGAGACTAGATGACACAGGAATCGCTCGTGAGTATCACCAAAGCGTTCATGCCACAGTTGGAGTGATGCTTGAGAGCGGACAAAAGAGCGAGAGCCGAGGATGAAGAGGATTTGGGCGAGATAACAGGAACCCCACCACCATTCAGACGATAATGGCCATCATCAATTGTCCCTCGAAGTAGTATTTTTCCTCGAGGATCCTTCACAAAACAACAAGAGGGGTGAAATTCCATAAAAATATTATTATCTTTAGTAAATTGGGAAACACTTAGTAACTCTTGGAGATGGAAGGAACATGAAAAATGTTATTAAAATGAAGAGGCAGAGTAGTACAAGGAAGGTTGGATGAGACAATATGATTAATAGAGAGTTTATGACCATTACCTACAACAAGCTGACCTTCACCATCATAGTCCATGTGAACGGATAGTTGAGATAGTCTGATGTAACATAATTGGTGGCACTGAAGTTGGGAAATTATGAATTTTCAACAATAGCCGAAGGAGACATCATAGTAGCGGGGGGATGACCATATTGGCTTGTGGACGGTTGGAAGATCGATTACTTTGATAGGTATCCATGTTGTTGCGGTTTCTGACAGTTACAAGCATGGTGGTGGGTTTCGCACATATTTGACAGATAATGCGAGTAGATGATCTTTTAGAAGAACGGGAGAGATTGTTGTTGTTTGGGAGATCGGTGGATTTTTGAGAGGTTGTGAAACGTTGCTTATTGGGATGTGCAGTGATTGGAGATCAGTTGGGGTATTGGCGAGGTACAACATTGCCTTGAAGTTAGAGGGCTTTGGTTTCCTCAGCAAGAAGTAAACCATGAAGTGAGATAGTAGTAAGATTCTCAAGGTGAGGGTTAATGGCAAAGCAAAAAGGGCTATATGAAGAGTCTAGTCCAAACAATATAGAGCTCGTAAGTTCTTTGTCCGTGATGAGACGAGTAGCAAGAACTAGACTATGGGATATAGTACATTTCTTGTCAACATATTCCATTATGGTGGAAGATCCCTTAGTGGTGGTTTGGATTTGGTGACGAAGTTGCATGGCTCAGGCATGGAATTGAGATTGATAGAGGTTGGAAAGATATGACCAAGCTCTGTGAGCGTTACGTATGTGCATTATGTAGGGTAGGATTGATTGGATAATAGTAGTTTTGAGCCAAAAGGAGAAGGATTTTGTCCCTCTTTTCCCATGTTGTGAAGGTTGGATTTGCTGTGAATGCAGAAGTGGCCTGAGCAGTGGTTGATATAGTGGAAGGTGGAATCTTAGATCCATCCAGATGAGCCTCCAAATTAAAGGCTTAAACTGCAGATTATACAGTAGATTGCCAAAGGTAGTAATCATCCCGACCAAGTTTTATCGCAATGCTGGAAATAGCAATTGCTTGGGAGTTGAAATCAATGATGGAGAGATGTGTTGAAGAAGAGGAATGTGGCTGAACAACAACGGCAATGGTATTGGATTGGTTGGAGTTGTACATGGCGGTGAAAAAGTTACTTCGTCTGGACACTATTTGACCTTGAATGTCAATTTAGTGCAACATGAACCAGTCTCACATGTTAAAATTAAAAACCCAGTCTCACATATTCTAGATGATGTAGCATAAGTTATTTAGCTACATCTTATTACCGATTGAGACTATTTCTTAAAACTTTCATTCTTTTTAATTTTTTTGGTCTAATTTCCTGGTTATTTTTCAATACTATAACAAAAACAACATACCAGTGTGATCCCACAAGTGGGATCTGGGAAGGGTGAGATGTACGCAGTCATTATCCTACCTTTATGGGGTGGAGAGGTTGTTTCCGGTAGACCCTCGGCTCAAGAAAAGCGTTTTTTAAAACAACAACAACATACCCAATGAAGTCCCACAACGTGGGGTGGGGTCTAGGGAGGGTAGAGTGTACGCAGACCTTACTTCTACCTTGGTACGTAGAGATGTTGTTTCCAAAAGACTCTCGGCTCAAGACAAAGCATAAGCACAAGCAAAGCTAGAGAAACGGTCAGGCCCGGACAAGAAATTTAAACCAGAATGAAAATGAGAGTAACAAAAGCGAATAAGCCATGGTAAAGCATTCTGAAAAAAGAAACAGTAACTAACGCAGGTAAATAGGATAAACAAAGTACACGAAAGAACATACATCAACAGAAATCAAAGGACATGAGACTATAAAACAATACTGCGCCTACTAGTATGATAGGCTAACCAGGGCTACAATAATAACACAGTAAGTGTAAGTAGGACTACGATCAACTACCTACTACCCTAATCCATGTCCTCCACAACCCCCTATCTAAGGTCATGTGCTTCAAGAAAAACGTTTTTTAAAACATGTTTGAGAAATATAAGAGTAAAAAACTATGATGAAAATATCAAAGAAAAGAAAGTATTGACAACAAAAATAGTAAAAATAGCCAAAGTAGAAGAAACAACAATAATAATATTGTAGAATAAGATAATGATCGAATAATAATATTGGTAAGGAGAAGAGGGGGCAGATAAGGTACTCTAAAAGAGAGAAATCACTTGATTACCTACTAACCTTCTTCCCTAATTCTCGACCTTCATGCTCTCCTCTTTAGGGTCATGTCCTCAATGAGCTGAAGATGTGCCATGTCCCGTCTAATTACCTTTTTCAATTCTTCCTCGGTCTACCTCTACCTCTACGTAGACCTATCACTGCCAACCTCTCGCGGCTCCTCACTGGGACATCTATGCTCCCCTCTTCACATACCCAAACCATCTCAACCTCTTGCAGAAATGCAGGGTAAGGCGGCGTATAATAGACCCTTGTGGTCCCGGGACCCCGCGCATAGCGGGAGCTTAGTACAGGTTGTCCTTTTTCTTATTATTGAAATAATTCACCAATTATATCGTTGACAGTTAGGTTTACATTTTTCTTTTAACATTCAGATAATTGATGTATTTCTATGAGTTACTGGAATTCAGGGTTGAGGAATCTTCAATAAACCATCTATGTGAGTTTCGCAAATCACTGCCAGTTCCAAACATCCGACAAAGGAGGAATATTGGCGGGTTAATTGTCAGCATAAAACCAGTCTAATTATGGTGAATCTCTTGATAAATGAACCTAAGAATGAATACATATGGTTCATATAGTCAATCCCAACTAATTTGAGATTGAGGCATAATTGAGTGGTTTATGTAGAAATAGACAAAATTGTCTATCTAGTGCCACGACTTTGGTTCTAGTACAATATGCGATGCGTAATAGGTGCATGTCACGAGTCCGTATCCTGTTTTGAACCAAGTCTGGTATTTAATTGGGGAAGGGTCGAGAGGCGTACACATCATCCAGCAAGTTGCGAAGTTCAACACAACAGATTTGTCGGTTAGTTATTAAAACATAAAAATAAGTAAAATATAAATAAAAGTAGAACTGTCTATCTTGTAGAACGGTAGCCTTAGTGGATTCTTTGACTAGATTACTGCATGATATGCTGATAATTCTCTGATATTTTTGTGAAATTGGTTTATGTTTTCTTTAACATCCAGATAATTGATGTATTTCAAATCTTCGATGAGGCATGAGAGCTCAGGGTTGAGTAATCTTGAATAATTCCTGCATTATTTTTCAGGAAGCGTTGGTATCCAATTTACCCAAGGAGGAGTATGTGTCCAGATTTCTTAAGAGGAAATGGGCATTGAGAAACCCAGATACCAAAATTAACCAAATAATGATATCAAAAGATGGTCTTCAACAGGGAGGTGAAAATCTTGGGAAGCTTTCCTTTCTGAATAATCCACAACCATCTATGGGTGATCAAGTGATGAGAAACAACCGACAGGAACCTTCGTTTTATGTTGTAAGAGATGATTTGTTGCATCCTTTGGTGAATGGTAATAAGGCGAGGAAACTGGACGCACTACTCCCTCTCTTGGAATATAGTTCCGTGACAGATGTTGTAAGACCACTTGATGCCTCTAGCTTTTTTAATAGCTTATATCTTCTTATGTATATAGTGCTTAATATTGATATTTAGCAAGTCATAAATATGGTACTGAAGTTCATTAAAAAGCTTGGCGGTTCTTGTATTTTTTATTTCTCCATGTGTGTTAGAAGCATACTGAATTCAAAGATTTTGAGTAGTCTAAGTTAAAGGGGTACTAGAAGTAAAGTTAGTTCATTAAATTTAAAGATACCGATTTAACTTGCCTGTTCATCATTGATACTTCAAAAATTGAGCAAGGGGAACCAAAAAACTTGACAAAGCAACGTTCTAGAGCTATACCAAACTCGCTCATCTTTTTAGATAAATGTTAATATAGTTTCCTGGATTTGTATCAGCGGATTAATACACATGGATATATAACTTTGTCTACATTAACTCTTTAGCTGATGATAATTGCTCTGAAATTAAGTAACTAATGTTATCCAAAGTGGGAATTTGTTGTCCATTTAAGTTGGTTGTCTTTCTTGGGAGATTCTGTGCTATGTCCAACAAATAACCAAAGATAGTGAAGTTTTGTAACATCTTTCCTTTATGACTGCTTACATTCTCTCTTGCTTATGTTTTACATGCTCTTGTTTGCTTTGCCCATTCAAAGCCAAAACAAACATGTATGTGGAAAGAAAGACTAGTTGATCAGAAAGCTTTGTCTTCTGTCAGACTGTCACTCCATGACCTAATAGCACCCCTATATTTAGTCTCTTCAAGATCGAGGAATGTGAAAAGAAATTTGCGTCTCATTGTGATACTTTTAAAATTCTAGGTCACATGTGGAGGTTGCCAAAGTGCGCATGCTGCAGCAGTTGGTACGTCATACCACAGGTTAACTGCCAAATTGTTAATTTCGTTCTTCTTTTTCAAATTTTACTTCTGTCGTTTTTGGATAGAGCTAGATACTGCATTTTAACCCCTTTTTTTTACTTGTGATGCAGCTGTGTCATGTGCTGAAAGGGGATTGAAGTCTCATTTACTTCTCCGAGGAGAACAGCCAGCAACTCTGACGGGTTGCAATCTAATTTCAACATTATATGGAAATGTTAGTTATGTTCCGAGATCTCTATATGCTAGGAGAGAGGAGATGCTCTTAAAGCATGCACATCTTGTTGCAGGAAATGGTGGTTTAGTTTTCTCACTTGCTGATTTAGAGGCTTCTTTGTTCTCTCATGGATGCGGTGAACACTCCTCACACGTGGATTCTCTTACAAAAAGGAGTAAGAAGGTAGCTATTATTAATGAAGGGGCTGGAGATGCTGCTGCATTGCTAGGTAATTTCTTTTTGTTGTGGTGACAGTTAATAAGAGATCGTGTTACATGTTGGCCAACATACGTGGTTTGACAACTTACACGTTAAATAACATGCTATACACGTGCCTCAAAATATGTCTTTTTTCATGTCACCAAAGGGTCACCCTCTTAATGATGAGCCTCAAATATTGCTACATGTTGAATTTTGCCCTTTTTCTCCCATCAGTTTTTCCAAAGAACTAGAAGTACCTTATCCATTACGTAATTTTCTAACTTTTTATATCTTTAGTACTTTCCGTGCTGATTGCATTTGAAGATTCAGCTACTATCTGTTTCCTTTATAACTGCAGTTATATGTCAAACTAATGCTTCCTGCAGGTGTAGTGCGCCTTGTTGAGTACTTATCTCAAGACCATCTATTTGGGAAAGACCAGCAGTTAAAAATTATTATAGATTCTGGAACAGGAACAACTGCTGTTGGTTTTGGAATTGGAGCAGTGTGCTTAGGGTGAGATTCTTCTATTCATCCTCGATGCATCACATTATCTCCATCTTTATAATAGTCAATGTCTATCAAATTGACACACTTATTATTAGGCTCCCATGGGAGGTCACTGCAATTATGCTGGCTGACACTATTGATGGATACCGGAAAAAGGAAGAAAGTTTAATTTCTGAATTCCGTAGATGCTTTACTCTTCATATCAGCGAGCAAGTGCTAACTGGATTGGAACCTGGACTTGTGCACTGGGTCGAACGCAGCTCTCCGAGAAAGTAAGTAATACTTCTGTAGTCTTTTTCTTTGATACAAGTATAGTTCTTGCTTTTTGTTTTTCCCTATCATCTGGTCTTTGAGGCAGTATTAACTGATGTTTCTCAACCTCAGAAGTTCCTAGGTATTTGGTGTCTGGGATAAAATGCATTTTGCAATTGATATTTTCTTCCCAAACTAACCTCTACATGTTGACAAATGACTATCCGTTGGCAATCAATAATATTTCAATATTTTCAAATATTGGCTTGTTCATCAGTATTTGAAATGCTGGTAAATATTTGAAAAACTTGTTTGACGAGTATTTCAAATGATAATAATGATTTTCGCTCACAAATCTTTAACCTTTTTTGACAAAGTGAAATTTATATCCAAACACAACTTCCAAATACTCTTTCTCTGACTTCAACTTCAAATACTCTTCTTTTCAACTTCAACCAAATATTGTCCAAATGCCTATTTACTATATCTGCATGTTACCTCACGACTAGTATTAGTCATTCTACAATTGCACAAAGTAGGACTGAATATCTAAGAGAGTTTCTTTTTCTCCTTGTTTGTCTTACAGATTTGGCAATATACTGAAGGGGGAAGTTGAAATATGTCAAAAGATTGCTCAAGAAACCGGTATTCTTACCGATCCAGTTTACACTTTGGCTGCTTGGGAACTGGCAACTCAACTTTGTCAGGAGGAATGTGCAAAAGTGGTAATGCTTCACACAGGAGGTACACTTGGTATGTTTGGGCTGGCTCAGCGTTACAAATCTTACTTCGAAATGTTAAAAGATGAATATTGCAGGTAATGCTAGTGACTTTTAACTGATTAGTAACCGTTTACAATTCTTAAATTGGATGCCATTCCGTCTTTTACTCGTCTCTTTTGTTGCGAATTGCATGTTCCAATCATGTGCCTTACTGGATATTCAATTTGCTTAGACTCAAATATAGATGCAAGCTCTCAAAAGTGTATAAGCTGGTCCAGGATTAGCTATGCATTTGGTAAATTCAAACTGCTTATAAGCCAAAATTTGCTAATCCAACTTATGGCTTTTCGGCTTCTAAACACTTTAGGCTAACCAGAATTTATTATTCAGCCCTGATATATTTTCTAATCCCGAAAGTATCTTTGTCGAAACAAAATCCCTAACTCACTGTTTATCCCATTTTCGTCTTTCTCCTTATGCTTTCTATTTAATTTTTTTTTAAAGTAGCCATATCCAATTCCTCCAAATTTGTTACAACTCAATTCAATTTTTTGAAAAGTTTGGAAAATGAGTATTGTTTAATTAAATATTACGTAGTACTAGTTTAAAAATGTAAAAATATAGAGAGCTTTTAGTACTTCTTATTTTATTTTAATTTTTTACATGGTATGTGATTCTTAAAGGAGAATTATGAATTCTATGTAGCCAATCCAACTTGTTTGAAATTGAAGTGTAATTGTTTTATTAGCTTAAGTTTTTCAAAATTACATAATTTATAATCTTCTTGGGTTGCATTTTGACCCGACTGGGTATATTATTTTCATTTGTTTTGATATGGTCAAATTTTTATTCTCTTTCTAAATGAACCCGAGGGCTGATTAATTCAACATTTACACAAATATCTAAAATTATATATATATATATATATAAAAAGAATAGACTAAGATTCTAAATAGAAAGGACGATATTTAAACGGGGTCTTCTTTTATTCGAAATGTCTCGTGATTTTTGGAGAGCATTTCTTGGAGAAACTCCATATCCTTCTTTCGGATCTCGAATCGGGGAAGTTCCCACCGTGCTCACGGCCTGACGGTCCCTTGGAACCGGTCCCACTAGTGCTAGTATAAGCGCCTTTGGGATATGAGTAGGGCTCCCAAGTGGCGTGTTATCATTTGAACTTTTGACCTTCGCTTGGCCCTGGATAAACTTTCAAAGTCAAACGTCAAAAGTTGTTTAAGTTTGAAGTTTTATCCATGGGCGCAACCGAGGTCAAAAATTCAAAAATTACCCACCTCCAATACCATTCTGGGAAATTCATCTAATTAAAGTAGTCAATTTTCTAAAGAGTAAAAATAGGATGATTTTGAAGAATGTCCACTTTAAGGCTGCTGCATTTTCGCGTTTGTTAAGTAATTATAAAATATTCGCAACTTAACAAAATTCGAGAGTTGGTGCATAAATCAAATCATGATACGGTTAAATATATATCACTTAAACCTATTTTAAGGGTGTGGCCATAGAGTTCTCAAACTTCTTCAAAACATTGGACAAGTGTTCCACGGTGTATGATTTCAGCATGATGCAACTTATTTTAGGACATTTTGACAACGTGATCAACTTAAAAAAAAAAAAAAAAAAGAGGGCAGGGCAGCGTGATGCACAAAACATTCCGCATTAGTATGGTCTGGGTAAGGGCTTCACCCAAGATCAACTTACAAAATGTTGCTTTAAAATGGTTTTTGTTGAAAGTCATATTCTCAAAGAGGAAAACTTCCTCGTTCTTACGCTCACTTGCAACAGCACAGACAACCATCTCTATGGACACCGTCCCTATCATCATATCTGTAAGTGACATATCATGTCAGAAAAATATAAAAGAGATAAATGAAAGAGAGCTTTCAAGCTTGAAAAATCATACTATTTAGGAGAATACAAACAAGTCTTTTAGGGATAGGATAAAGCCAAAACGTGCATCGCAAATTGATAAGTCACTTTCAAGAAAGATGCAATTTAGAGGTTATCTTATTTCATGAACAACTTCAGTTATAATTCCAAACTATTTTTTTTTTAAATAAAACTAAAACATGTTGGAGAAATGAATCAATAAATCCTTTATATTTGAAGGTCCAGCCCAGGCAGCACCACAAGTCCAACTCCAAGTCATTACAATTTACATTTACAAGAACAACAACATACTCTGTACCCCTACAATTTACATATGATAATAGTAATTAGGTTACGTATTCACGGACACTTGGTGGAATTCCACATTCAAACCTTTAAAAATACTGTCACAACCAATGTGGGACTTCTTACTTCCCAACAAACCAGTACAAATTACACGTAACATGTTGCAACGCATTTAAGCGTATACTCTAGTGTTTGAAGAAAATACACTGAAAAAAGCCTAGAGGCCTCAGAAATGAAACAGAAAACAGCACTTGTTATTAGTTGGATAGCTTTCAGAACTATAGTTTCTTGTGTGACCGCGATGAGCTTGTTTTGCAAACCCATATATATACAAATTTGATATCATGTCATATATGTCTTGCAAGTCTAACTACATATCTAGCTACTAGAATAGCTTTTGACAGAAAGCACATCGCACATTACTTTTTGACAAGAAGAGGCTTTAAGTTTACCTCTCTGTGGAAATGTCCACAGCTTTCATTGACTTGCACCCTGTACTATGATTTTCCTGAAATAATCTGGTTCAAGAGAGTCAATGAGAGAGAAGTAATTAGATATACGTTACTCCTATCTTATAGTGTCCATAGGATTCAATATTCCATAGACAATTTGTAAGCTACTATGGACTATAGAACAGGAAAAGGACTAGTTGTGGGGTGATCTGGGCACATACATTCTATAATAAGTCAAATGACTTAGAGACGATGCAGACTCCAAAGCAGGCTTGTTGGTTTTTAAGGAAGGTGTTTGATGCGAGAAGTTGGCTTTCTGGCAATACTACTTTACAAGCTACATTACACTCTTTGACTAGACCAGGAGGATTCAGCAATCAGCATCAAGAAAGGGTACACTTCCATGTTGCCTCAATATCCGAAAGCTACCTGGAGCAAATTGGTACTTGTCAAAGGGCTGATCCCAAGGCAGCATTTCATTTTGTGGATGGCCTTACACAGGAAATTGTCTACTGTTGATAGAGTGAAGAAATGGGGATTAGCTGTGCAAACAGACAGTGCGCTATGTTACTTAATTGGAGGAGAATTTTGACCACTTGTTCTTTGCTCGCCCCTTCTCAAATCATGTGTGGTCTTCTGTGTTGAAATGGATAGGCTTTAACAGGCCAATTGGGAACTGGAACCAGGACTCCAAGAGGTTTCATGGTTGAATCAAAGGATAAGCAACAACAGACCACAAGCTTGCATATTGGGTTTCTGTTAGCAGTCAAATCTGGGCTGAAAGAAATCGTAGAAGATTCACAAAGCAGGTCACTGGTAGTACTCAAAGGATTCGAGACATCACCATCCAGTTGCACCTTGAGGGACAACGACATGGTAAATGGAAGTCATCTAGAGCAGCTTAATACATATCCTGTGTAGTCTTTTTGTTTTCAGTTGTTTTAGCTGGTAAAATGTAAGCACTATAGATGAATGTATAGCAACAGATAGTCTGAGTGCTAACTCTGCGTCCAAATAGAGTTGGTAGATTTGTACAGTTGACACTTTTGGTTGAACGAAAATTTAAGCTTTTAACCAAAAAAAAATTCCATAGACAACTAAATGAGTTAAAAGACAACTAAACATATCTTTGATGATAGTTATGACAAAGCTACACATGCAGACATGATCATAGAACAATTTCAAAATTCAAAAACTAGTTCTGAGAAGCAAACAGGTCAAATCAGGTCAAGAAGAAGCTGATATCTTTTAGAAGTGGTTGATACCTCATTTTCTAATAATTCCAGCAATTGATTTAAGAACAATTAAGTCAATATTAAAAGATACTAAATTTACCAGGGAAGCAAAAGAGCACAGAAGAAGAAAATGTTAGAGTTCTCCCACATCGGTGGAATAAGTGGTCCTTGGTCTCCTTATATGGACTTGGACAATCATCACCCTACAAGTTAGATTTTGGGATTGAGTTAGGCCTAAGATACATTCTTTACATGGTATCAGAGCCAGACCCGTCACAATTCATTATTGGGGTTGAGTTAGACCCAAAATCTATTCTTTACATGGTATTAGAGCCAGGCCCGTCACAATTCATTATTTCCGATGTTGAGCCCCCTCTTATATTGTCCACGCTCCAGATGTCCATCCCTGGGCGTGAGGCGGGGTGTTGAGTTCTCCCACATCGGTAGGATAAGTGGTCTTAGTCTCCTTATATGGCTTGGGCAATCCTCCTCGCTTCAAGCTAGCTGGGGTTGAGTTAGGCCCAAGATCCATTCTTTACCCAAGCCATATAAGGAGACGAAGGACCACTTATCCCACCGATGTGGGAGAATTCAATAGAAAACAAGCGCAGCCACCACCCCTCAGACACATAGCAGTAGAGTGCTTGTTCTTGCATCTTTTAAGTTCTTAGTTTGTTGAAATTTTCCTTTTTTTCTCCCCTTTTTTGAAACCATGAGAAAACAAAAATGTCAATCATCAGAAGGAATCCTTTGCATCTATTCAGCTCTATTAGGACCCATTTCATTCTTCAGAATCAACCCTAGCTATCATCCTTGGGTAAATAGAGAAACCGAATAAAACAGTTCCAGAGTGTAATAAAGGAAGAGAAGACCTAACTCTCAACAGCGGAAAACCATTTGTTGAATTCCCATACACAAAAGAAAAACCATTTCTTGACATCCTAGCCTGAACAAGATTCTTCCTGCACCATAGGTACAAGACTTTTAAACATCCAGTGTAATAAAGCCATTAATGGGAAATTTCAGAGAAGAACTTTTGGCTCCAAATCCCATAGAAGCCATTACACTGAATAAGAATCCTCAGATTACACTGTCAAAGTATCTTTCATTATTAATGGTACTCCGTAGGGGTTTTTTCCCTACTCAGACGGATCTAAGGCGAGGTGATCCAGTCTCACCAGAAAATGCAGGAAGGGATAGCGGATTAGCGGTCAAGTAGTGGCTTCTGTCCCTTCATGAAGACAATTTTTGCCAAAAACATTGAAAGTTCTAATATAGGAAAAGAGTGAAGTCTTCAGACTACATAATACTAGTAATTCTACAAAGAAGACTATGCATAGATCACCTCTATTTGTGTGGTCCGTTCGAGTGACAGCATTCCCACTTTTATTATCACTTCCTGGCAGGGGCAATTACCAACTTGGTATGCAAGCTCAAGAAAGCTATTTATGTTAAGGCCTCCGGCAAGCTAAAGCAGGCACCAAGAGCTTGGTTTGAAAGGTGACAGCAGCCCTCTCACTTCGTTCGAGCTGAATTACATCCACCCTCTCACTTTCTTAGTAGTTAGACGAGTGCTTAGATCAAGACAATACTAGTGCAAGTTTAATGCATCCTGACATGACCAATTCGACACCAAAAATAGCACGAAACCATTGTCTAGATCTGTCGAGTGAAGCAGTAGATGATTTACTAATTCATTGGCACTTTAACATAGAAAGCATCTGCTGCACAAAACAAGCTTGGTGAGTAGTGATCCAAATGAAACAGGTGGCTCTCGGGGGTGCAATTGTTTTCCAAATTGTTCTTCATGGCCAGTCCTTTTGAATGCCTCCCATATTCCCCAAAAGAATTTTTATAACATACTTTGACAATAAACTTACCGTCTTTCTGAAACTTCCACCACATTGAGTCAGCAACCTGATCATTGAGATAGATAGCCTCTGATTTCAGCAGCAATTCATTTACACCTTCAAATTCCCTATCAAAAAGGAAGCATCCAGTACATTCGGATCATGTCTAAACTTCCAAAAATATATTCTAAAATAATTTGAATATGATATTGACCATTCATCTATAGCATAGCCTATCAGGTTTGAACAAGTTTTATTTCAATTTCAGGAAAACCAAAATTACTCGGGGCAAGAAGGATGGGGTTGATCTTGTCAGCTCTACTGTTCCTTTATATGAATGATGTAACTAACACTTTTAGAAACTACCAAAAAGATTGTTCCTGTAGCAATTTCTACGAGAATCAGAAAGTGATAATACATGAAGATAACTAAATAGCACTGAAAATGATATTACTTGACTTATAACGTGTACACATAAGGAAACTCACCATTATTATTACTTTTTAAAACAGTATGGTCACCATTTTTATTCATATTAAGAGTGCAATAACATTTTATTTAGACCGGATAAAAAACTAAGTATCAAAACTGAAGTACCTCCTCAATAGGCCTACCTAAAAAGCTCAAACAACGTTCTAATGTCATCAGCTTCTGCAATTGTATTGGATGCCATTTCTTTTGCAGGAAATTGTATCACAACGATAGCGTAGCCAAATAGACCAGGCTAAATAAATATTCACTTCTTACTTTCCGAGTGAAGCTCTGGTATCATGTCAATGAGAGAAGGATTCTCCTTTATAATGTTTACCAGTAACTCAGCTGTAGTGGAATCAAATGAAAAGCCCCGTCCAGCAATTTTTTTCATGAAAGTTGCCATTTTACTAATTTTGCTGCACCTCATAAATCCTTGCACAATAACATTGTAAGTGACATCGTCTGCAAAACAACCATTGTCCTCCATTTTGCTTAGCATCAACTAACAACCCTTGTAAACAAAAATCCATTTATCATTGAATTGTATGTTCTTGCATTTGGAAGCAATCCAATTAGAGAAAGCTTCTCAAAGATAACACGAGCTTTGTCGAGTTTACGATTTTTTCACAATCCATTTATGATAATAATGTAAAATATAATATCAGTATTTTCTCTTTCTTTCCAACTTATGAAAGAGTAACATAGCTTCTTCAACAAGTCCGTACTTAAAATAACCATTGATAATAGAGTGTATAAATCAGGTGTGGGCCCTGTAGATAGCATCTGATCAAAGAAATTTTTGGCATCGTCTGTTCTTCCAACTTCAAACAGACCTTGCAAGATAGTAGTGTAGGTAACAATATTAGGTTTTGATCCCTTGTGAGAAATTTCACAAAACAATTGCATGGCCTCATCCACTTTCTTTTCCTTACAATATCCATTTATTAGTATGTTATAGCTAATAATGTCAGGTTCAATTTTCTTATTTATCATGGAATCAAAAACTATCCTTGCTATATCCCGTTGACCACACAAACAATATCCATCCATAATTGTGTTGTAGGTGATTATATCAGGCTCTACACCTTTTCCAACCATGTGTTTCATTACTTCCTCGCCATCTTCGACTTTCCCTTCTTTGCATAGTCTATCAATCACTATGTTGAAGGTGCGCACATCTGGATAAATATTAAGGTTTACCATCTCAGAGAAGAAAGTCTTAACCTTTTCCCAATGACCAAGCTTGCACAAACCACCAATTACTGAATTATATGTGACTATGTCCGGAGGAATGCCTTTCAGCTTCATCTCATTCAAAAGATCAATAGCAGCATCTAAGTTTCTATCTTTGCAAAGGGCATCAACAACAATGCTGTAGTTCTTTTTGTTGGGCTTAGTGCTCCCTTGTTCCATTAATCGGAGCAAACTTAAAGTCTTGTCAGTATGACCCCTTTTACTAAGCTCATTCAGGACGGTTGCATATGTGATTTCATTAGGCTCACAAATCTTTTGTCTCACCAATTTTTTAAACAAATCAACCGCATCTTTGACTTTATTTTCAGCAAAGATCCCCCTTATTAAGGTGTTAAATGTGACAGCATTAAATGGAATACCATTCTTCAAGTAAATGGATAACACCGAAAATGCAAAATCAGCACGATGCATCAGGCAATAACGGTTAAATGGATACCTAATGTTTGCATTTCTCGAAAAAGAGAAACGACAGCAGAGTAATGCTTCGTATTTAGCATCGTCTTAAATAATTTAGAGAAGTCGACAACAGAAGGATGAGGTTGCTTTCTGACCATTTGATGGAAGAGAGTAACAACATCATCTAAACACTTGACATTCTCAAGCTTGCTATGAGTTGAAGAGTTACTATAAATGGATTGATTTTGTCATTTCCACATCAATCCAATAATAAATATTTCCTCTGTTTACTTTTATTTGTCCACTATACAATTTAGTCACTTTTAGCATATCAAAAGTAGACAATATTTTTTTTTCTTGTTTTACTCATAATATTAATTATTCATTTTAAATTATTTTTTAAGTCCATTAAAACTATGCACTAATTAATAATTTAAAATAGGTATCATGGTAAATTATATACTTTATTTATTATTTTTAAGGAGTGTGCAAAATCAATAGTGAATAAGTAAAAGTAAACTAATAGAATACTTTTTGAATAATTTTGATAATATACAATCTAACCGACAAAATTACATCCATGTACCCATATTTTTAATTTACATCCGCATAACTAACTTTTTTTTGCATAGTGTTTATAAATACAATATACAACATTATACATTTACGGTAGATAATGTGTCAACCTTGTACAAAAGTGCATAGTAATGTATAAGAGGTATTTATACATACTACTGTTATATAATATTATACAAACTTATTATAGGTGTTTATACCCCAGAGGTGTTTATACATAACAGATAATAGGTTTGAAAAGCCTCCCTTCTCACACAACAGCATTACCTCATCTTCTTCTCCTCACACAAACCCTGCAATTTTTATTCACAACACAGAAACCCTAAATCCACCGTCAACTATGGTTGACCCTACACCGCCCCAATCGCAACCTTAACCACTAACGACGGCAACAGTTCCTTTATCAGCTGGAGATGAAGCTCTTAAGAGAAACACCGATTGCGTCAATTTTCTCGCTTCTCCTCGCACATGCAAAAATAGCGGTTAGAGCGGGTAAAAGAAAATTATGGACTAAAACAGGTAATTAGTGTTCTCTAATTATCATAGAGTGTAAAACTTCCAATTTTACCCCATGCAGTTTTAAGATGTCTGAAATTTCAAATGGAAGCTTTGCATCAAGAATGTAATTTAGTGATCAATGAAATAAATTGTGAACTATGAAGTCTCATGAAAAACATTAAAACATTTCTTACCATCTATTCAAATTTTGATGGATAGGTTACCCGATAAATATACGGGTATGTGAAATTAGTTTGCACAACAATTCTAATTTATTAGATATTGATAGAAAAGTTCAACACCACACTTTACTTTACAAGCAGGGTTTACACTTAAAAGTTAAGATCCTAATCTAAAATGAAGAAACAAAAAAAAAGTTACGTCTTCAAAATAAATCAGTTCCCTCCATCTTCTAAGTTAGTTGGCAATGATGATACAGAGTACAATCCTTTCGATTCCAACGACAATTAGTCACAGGACCAATGAACACTGTTCCTTGATGAAGACTGCTTAGTGCAAGTTTAATGCATCCTGGCATGACCCATTGGACACCAAAAATAGCACAAAACATTGGCACCTTTATACAGAAAGCATCTACGGCACAAAATGTTGAGAATATAATCAAATATTAAGTGTGTGTTCTATCTAACAACTTAAGTTTTTAGATAGAACACACTTTAGCTTTTGGGGTTGAGTTAGGCCCAAGATCCATTCGTTATGTGGTATCAGAGCAGGCCAAAGGTCCTGAGATCGAACCTCACCGCCACCCATTCTCAAAAAGAATTTCCACGTGCTTGGACCATGAAAAAAAAATCAGGCCAGCACGTGAGGAGGCGTGTTGAGAATATAATCAAATATTAAAAATGTGTTCTATCTAACAGCTTAAGCTTTTAGATCAGATGGTCACACACTTTCGTACAAAACAAGTTTGTTCTTTCATTTTTAAGATGCTTTTTTCGAAATTTTCCTTCTTTTATCTCCTCCTTTCAGAAACCATGCGAAAACAAAAGAGGCAAATGGTGCCTTAAAAGTTAGTCATCGGGAGAAAGTTTTTGTTCCTGAACCCCATGGATCTAAGTAATTAAAGTAAAGTTACCAGCAGTATAACACAGCGTTGAAGTATAAAATAAGACACACAACTGTTTATCCGCAAAATCTTGAAATAACATGCAGAGATTACACTAAAAGGTATCAATCCATAATCTAAAACCAGAAACAAACAATTACAGTAGAGAACTGCAAACAGATCTCTACGTCTTCAAAAGATTGTCCGTAACATTTTCTAAGTTACAAGCAAGTTGTTATTGATTCTCACTATGATAGTACATGAAGATAACTAAATAGCACAGGAAATGATTCCTAGACAGATAGGGAACTCACACTATTACTCATATTAAGAGTGCAGTGACATCTAATTTACAAGATAAATAAGTGGGGTAAAACAATCAAAATAAAGCCAACCTGGAAAGTTCAAGCGATGTTCTAATTGCCATTTTTTTAGATTCCGTAATTGCATCGGATGCCACTACTCTTGCAAGGATAAAAGGGAATTGCAAAACCAAATAAACCAAGCGAAAGAAATATTCACTTCTTATATTCCGAGTAAAGCTCTGGTATCATGTCAAGGACGGAAGGCTTCTCCCTTATAACGTCTACCAAAAACTCAGATGTACGTGCATCAAATGAGAAGCCCCTTCCAGCCATTTCCATCATGAAAATTGCCATTTCACTGATTTTGTTGCACCTGAGAAATCCTCGCACAATGTCATTGTAAGTGAGGTCGTTTGGCAAATAACCGTTCTCCTCCATTTTTCTTAGCATATCATTAGCTTCATCTAGCAACCCTTCTAGACAAAATCCATTTATGATTGTCTTTGTATGTTCTCACATTTGGAAGCAATTCAATTGAAGAAAGCTTCTCGAATATGGCGTGAGCTTTGTCGAATTTACCATTTTTGCACAATCAATTAATGACAACATTGTAAAATGCAATACCAATATCTTCTCTCTTTCTTTCCAACTTATTAAAGAGTGACACAGCTTCTTCAACAAGTCCGTACTTAAAATAACCATTGAGCAAAGTGGCATGAGTGTATGTATCAGGTATGGGCCCCAAGATATCATCTCGGCATAAATTTGTTTCACATCGCCAATTCTTCCAACTTCAAACAAACCTTGCAATATAGTATTGTAGGTAGCAGTATTAGGTTTTGATCCCTTGTGAGAAATTTCACAAAACAATTGCATGGACTCATCCACTTTCTTTTCCTTACAATATCCATTTATTAGTATGTTATAGCTAATAATGTCAGATTCAATGTTCTTATCTATCATGGAATCAAAAACTCTCCTCGCTCTATCCCGTTGACCGCACAAACAATATCCATCCATAATCGTGTTGTAGGTGATTATATCAGGCTCTACACCTTTTCCCGCCATGTGTTTCATTACTTCCTCGGCATCTTCAACTTTCCCTTCTTTGCATAGTCCATCAATCACTATGTTGAAGGTGAGCACATCTGGATACATATGAAGGTTTACCATCTCAGAGAAAAATGTCTTAAACATTTTCCCACTGAACACTATTACACAAACCATCAATTAATGAACTATAAGTGACTATGTTTGGACGAATGCCTTTCTGCTTCATCTCGTTCAAAAGGTTGATAGCATCATCTAAGTTTCTATCTTTGCAAAGCGCATCTATAACAATGCTTTTGTTCTTTATGTCAGGGCTTAGTGTTCCCTTGTTCCATTAATCGGAGCAAACGTAGAGTCTTGTCAGTATGACTCCTTTTACTAAGCCCATTCATGACGTTTGCATATTGACTTCATTAGGCTCATAAATCTTCTCTCACCAATTTTTTAAACAATTCAACAGCATCTTTGACCTCCCCCTAATAGGGTGTTAAATGTGACAACATTAAATGGAATACCATTCTTCAAGTAAATTGGTAACAACAGAAACAGAAGGAAGAGGCTGAGTTCTGACCATTTGCTTAAAGAGACTAACAGCATCATCTAAACACTTGACATTTGCTATTTACCCCCAGATTTACCTTTGACTGATATGGATTTATTACTATGGTATGAAGAATAAGATCTGATAATTGAGAGAAACTTTCCTCATCTTCTTTGCTGAATTTCAAGAAATTCTCCAGTGGTATGCCTTAATTTTGTATGCAAGTCCTTTCGGACATGTGCCACACACAATCTTTATTCGAGTTTTTTTGGTCCACCACCATTTTAAAATGACCAACTATGATGTGACAATTGTTTTTAGAGATGGCAAATCACACATCCTCAATTATTTCTTTTTTCACAAAAATATTTAATTATCTTTTCTAACACAAAAGTCACTTAACTTTGAGCAACTAATACAAAAGTGACTAAAATCACTTTTCACTAAATCACTTTACCTTGAATAACTTATTTTTTTACTCTTTCTTTTATTAAAATCTAATATTAACATTTTAATCAAAAAGGTTCAACCCGATCTGACCTAAAACTCATATAAAAGAGGGAAAAAGACACAATTAACCATCTGGGTGAAACTATTGACACTCAATGGCCCAAACTTTTTAGCCTTTTCAAAATAATTTTATTTTTAGCCATTTTTAACTAACTTCAGCATATGTATAAAAAATATACCATTGTTGTATATAATATGTATCACTACTATATATATATAAAAAATGATCATGTGTATAGAAATTGTATCGTTGTTATATAAAATATGCATCACTGTGGTATATGTATAGAAAAAATGTATCACATGTATGAAATCCTCTAGGGAAAGAAGTCATTGGCTACAAGTGGGTCTATTGTATCATTATTGCATAGAATATGTATCCTCAAAGTATGTATAGAAAATGTATCATGCGTATAAAAACTATATCATTATTGCTAATAATATGTATACTCATTGTATGTGTATAGAAAATGTATCATTCTTGTATAATCAACGTATAATTTCTAATGTATACACACTAATGATACACATATTATTCATACATTATACACTATTTACGTACATGCAAGGATTATCAGAGAAAAATTGGAAACCGCCAAAAAACTTTATCCATCCATATTTGTACCAAACAACCATAAATTTGATGATTTCACGGTGTTTACATGAACTCCGACAAAAGCACGTTCTGCAGTAAAGCTCAGGCGACACAGATCTGGTCGGAGGAGTTCTGAAGATCGTGTCCTCCGGCGATTAACGTGTGCACCGGCGTTTACCTGAAATTCTAATTACATGAAAAGAGTACACACAATTACCAATACCCTTGTCACTGTTGCACTGGCTATACCGAAAATCACAATATCACAATGAAAAATACAATTAGAAATCAATTATTTCATGCATAAAAAACTGTATATAAATAGAAATTGATGGGAAAAATTAAGACTTATTGAAACAAACAGGTTTGTTGGAAATCCCTCCTTTACCTTTTTAACAAGATAATTTAAATCTGATAATATATACCAGAAGAACTTAGCAATAAAAACATATGATAACAGGTTTGGTGCCTCCGCCATCACCCGCAGTGGACATTTCAACGAAGCTTTGAGAAAACAGAGAGGATATAAACATTTTCCAAAAAGGTGGAACTCCGGGCCCAGGAGCCCCCACACCCCGGTCCGACAGGTCTGTGAAGGAAGTAAATCATGGTGACTCAATTGATTTCAAAGGTTAAACCAGTATCACGCTGCTCACAAGGGGGCTCCTTTATTTCAAGAAGTAACCCCCACACTACCGCTGACGGGATTCGATCCTTGGCCATTTTCCAAATATCTCCCTTGATAACCAATTGAGCTGCCCAAGCGGACAAATAAGAGAGAGGAGATAAACATGAAATGGCTAAATCTTGATATTAATTTGGTTCAAAAGTTCAGTCCGGGTATTTATTATTAAACCTAAATTTGTCTTATGTATTCTGGTGTCTTTTCCCTATAAAAAAAAGTAATTAAACTCTTTGTATTCTTCTTGATTCCCTACCATTTTAACATATTTGGTTTGAAATAATACTAGGTAATTCTTTTAACTACTCAAGTCAATTAAAATTTTAATTACTAAGTAATGCTTTAAAATTATTGTTCTTACTACACAAAAAAAACTTATTAGTAAGTAATATAAACTTGAGCTTAAGACCAAATTCCCAAGAAAAAAAGTATTGTTGAGAATAAAGTTTGTAGATGTTCATCTATGAATTCTACTTTCACATTATATGCACTTGCCTATCCCTCTCCCAAAATATTGATACAAGTGCATATGTTGGTTTAGATTTAACCGTCTTTTCTCCTCTAAATTATCTTTGTTGTGAGAGTCTAGAGGTAGTATCATTGAGATCTACTTCTGCATTATTTATTTTCGCACTGTAAATACCTTTATTTTCACGTATTTTCTGCTTTATTAAAAACGTTCTCCGTTTCAGCAAAATAAAATTCTTTTTTGCCTAACAAGTAATAAACAGTGATAGTGTAAACGTGTAAATATAGGAAATAATATATTCCCCACCCATAATTAGAATATTTCCATATATTGTGTAAATATAATTATGGTAAGACTAGGATTCCTCTTTTGTATAGGCTTAAGATTCCTATTGTATAAGAGATGAATATTGTACTCTATATATACCTTGATATTAATGAAAGACTCCCCAAGGGAGATTAATATCATCTAACATGGTATCAAGAGCCAAATAAACAAAACCCTAAAAACCTTTCTCTTCCACACCGCCGGCCAAAATTTTCTCCTACGCCGCGGCCCTCCGGATTTTCTTCTTGTTTTTCGGGTTTTGTTCTTCCTTTCTTCTCTTCTCTATATGGCTATTCCTGATTCTTCCACACTTTCTGACGCCTCTACCTCCACAAATCCCACCACAAAGTCATCATCCCCGTTTCATCCCGCCCTTACTGTTTTCAACATCAAGAACCATATTCTCATTATTCTTGATCAAGAAAACAACCAGTATTCTCCCTGGGTTGAACTTTTTCGCAATCATGCATGTCTCTATAACGTGCTTGACCATATTGATGACACTATTCCGCGCCCCTATGGAGGTTGATGATTCTATCTGGCATCGTCTCGACGCCGGCGTCAAACAATGGATATATGGTAGTATCTCTCAGGATTTGCTCCTTACTATCATGAAATCTGACTCCACAGCTCTTGACTTGTGGAATCGTTTGGAGGAAATTTTTCAGGACAACAAGCACACTCGTGCCGTGTATTTGGAAGAACAGTTCAACAAAACACGTCTTGAAAACTTCTCCAATGTCTCTGAGTACTGCAAGCAGCCTAAACTTCTAACGGATCAACTCTCCAATATTGGCACGCCTGTCACTGACGATAAAATGGTGCTACAAATGATTTCTGGCCTTACTAAGGGTGAATATGATACTTTGGCCACTATTATTCAACAGGCAGATCCGCTACCGAGTTTTAACAAAGCTCGCTCACAATTGTTGCTCGAAGAAACCCGTCGTGCTAAGCAGGATGAGCACGCCTAGCAGGTGTTAGCTGTCGACACACAACCCCAAGATCAGACGCCACCAGACAACTCCCAACAGCGGCAGGGTCGTGGTGACAAGGGTGGAAAAGGCCGCGGCGGTAGAGGAGGCCGTGGTCGTGGCAAGGGTCGCGGTCAACAGAACCAACAGCAGCAACAGCAACAGAGATCGCAGAACAACTGGGCCGCGGCTCCTCAGCAGTTCGTCTACAGCGCCGCGGCGCCCCAGTTCAGAGCCGCGGCGCCCCAGTTCAGAGCCGCGGCGCCAAGTCCATTCCAGTACCAGCAATCATACAATCTGTATTCTTACCCCGGTTTGTTAGGCCCCGCTCCAGGCCCACAGCAGGCCCACTTCATGCAAGATCAGGTCCCGCAGCCCTCATCAGGCATGACACCCACTGAGTTGGGTTAGGCGTTCAGCACCTTCTCTATGCAACAGCCTGACAATACTTGGTACATGGACTCAGGCGCCACATCTCACGTCACCTAGTCTGCAGGTACTATTCCTAAACTGTTTCATTTAAAGCATCCTCAATATGTTACAATTGGTAGTGGACAACGCATTCCAGTTAAGGGTTATGGTACCTCATACACACAACCTCTTCATCCACCCTTCTCCCTCAAAAACACCATATATGCCCCACACATGATTAAGAACCTCATATCTTTCCGCCAATTTACTCGTAATAATTCTGTCTCTGTGGATTTCGATCCTTTTGGTTTTACTATGAAGGATCTTCATACAGGGACACCTCTTACGAGATGCAATAGCACGGGGGATCTCTATCCATTCACTTCCACCTCCGCTACCAGATATTGCTCTCTCGTCACTCTAACGTCTGTTTCTTTTTCAACTTGGCATAATAGGCTTGGTCATCTAGGAGTCCCAGTTTTTAATTTTCTTAGAGGCAACAATTTCATTGCTTGTCATGGGAAACTTGCCCAAAATTGTGTTTCTTGCTCTTTAGGCAAACATATTCGTCTTCCATTTAAATCATCTACTAGTGTTACATTTGCTCCTTTTGATATCATACATGCCGATTTATGGACATCTCCTATCTCTAGTTCTCTCGGTCATAAATACTATCTTGTGTTGCTTGATGATTTTTCACACTACGTTTGGTTATACCCTCTTAAATTTAAATCGGAAGTGTTTGTCAAATTTCTTGAGTTTCTCAAGTTCATTCAAACACAATTTGGAAAAGGCATAAAATCATTTCAGTGCGATAATGGTCGTGAATTCAATAACTCTATGTTTCACCGCTTTTGTACCAATAATGGCATGGTCTTTCGCTTCTCCTTCCCTCACACCTCACCACAAATCGGTAAAGCTGAAAGAATCATCCGCACCATTAACAATATGATTCGCACCCTATTGATTCATGCCTCCCTCCTTCCACCCTTCTGGGTCTATGATGCTAAAATGTCAGAATACACTCTAAATATTCTCCCTACTAGTACTCTTCACAATATGATGCCTACCGAAATCCTCTACCATAGAATCCCCTCTTATGATCATCTACGGATTTTTGATTGTCTGTGCTATCCCAACCTTAGCTCCACCGCCCCTCACAAGCTCGCTCCTAGGTCCACTCCATGTGTCTTTCTAGGATTCCAGCCGAACCATAGGGGCTATCTATGCTATGACTTGTCAACTCGTCAAATCCACATATCTCGTCACGTCACATTCGACGAGACCACATTCCCGTTTTTGAATCTTCCAAAATTCCAAAAATAGGACTACTCATTTCTTGAGGAGTCTTCCATCTCTCCCCTTATAATCGAACAACTCACATCTTCTGTTCCGTCGTCAGAGTCGCGGCCTCGATAAGAGGCGCCGCGTCGCCTGATTTCCATAGAGCAATCTTTTGAAACACCGTCGACAGCGCCGCAGCCCTGTGCTGAGGCGTCGCGGTGCCCAAAATTCAGAGAAGCATGTCAACCTTCTAGCGCCGCGATTCTCGATCCAGGAGCCGTGGTGCCTCCGACGGCTTCGCCCCCACCTTCTCCTTATCCGACTTTACCCCCGTCTCAGACACCACTCCGCCACCCACCGTCTCTACCCATCCAATGAAAACTCATTCAAAGCATGGAATCTTCAAACCCAAAGTCCATTTCAAATTGTCTGCCCAAACCATCTCTCCACTTCCAGAGAACCCAAAATTGGCCAAACAAGACCCTAATTGGAATGCGGCTATGTATGAGGAATTCAATGCTTTAACTAAACAGCATACGTGGGATCTAGTACCTAGACCTGAGGGGGTGAATGTCATTCGTTGTATGTGGCTATTTCGTCACAAGTTCAGAGACAATGGGGATCTTGAGAGGTATAAGGCCCGTTTTGTGGCTAATGGCACAAATCAGCAGGAGGGCATTGATTGTGGTGAGACCTTCAGCCCGGTTGCCAAACCGGCTACCATCCGCACAGTTTTGAGCATAGCCATGAGAAAACACTGTCCGATCCATCAGCTTGATGTGAAGAATGCATTCTTACATGGGGATCTGAGAGAGACAGTCTACATGCATCAGCCACCAGGGTTCACCCATCCAGCAGTTCCTCACTATGTGTGCCGTCTCCGTAAGTCACTATATGGCCTGAAGCAGGCCCCCCGTGCGTGGTATGATCGCTTTATCAGGTATATCTTGCAGATTGGGTTTGTATGCAGCAAGAGTGATACATCACTTTTCATTTTTCATCGAGGTAGTAGCAATGCTTACTTATTACTTTACGTGGATGATATTGTTCTTACTGCCTCCTCCGACGGATTGAAAAATGAGATTATTGTCTTGCTCAAGTCCGAATTTGCAATGACTGATTTGGGGAAGCTGAGTTACTTTTTGGGGATATCAGTGACCAGGTCTGCCAATCATATGTTCTTGTGTCAGCGTAAGTATGCAGAAGAGATTGTGTACAGGGCTAAGATGGCGAACTGCAAAGAGGTGCCTACTCCAGTTGATTCCAAATCTAAGCTCAGTGCTATGGATGGTGCTCCAGTCTCTGATCCTACTCGTATAGGAGACTTGCAGGTGCACTTCAGTATCTCACATTCACCAGGCCAGACATAGCTTATGTTGTTCAGCAGGTGTGCTTATTCATGCATGCCCCCAGGGAGTCTCATTTCACTGCTCTTAAGCGTATCATTCGATACATTAAGGGCACTCTTGATTATGGTTTGCACCTATATCCCTCTGCACCAGACAGGTTGCTTTCATATACGGATGCAGATTGGGCAGGGTGTCCGGACACGCGACGCTCCACCTCCGGCTTTTGTGTTTTCTTAGGGGATAATCTGATTTCTTGGTCTGCCAAGCGACAGGCTACCCTATCTCGCTCCAGTGCCGAGGCTGAGTATAGAGGCGTTGCAAATGTAGTAGCTGAGATTTGTTGGCTCAGAAATTTACTATTAGAACTTCAGTGTCCTTTGCGTCAGGCATCTATTGTGTATTGTGATAACATCTCTGCCATCTATCTTTCTCATAATCCGGTTCAACATCAGCGAACCAAGCATATTGAGATAGACCTACACTTCTTTCGTGAGAAAGTTGCGTTAGGCCATGTCAGAGTGTTACATGTTCCATCATCCTATCAGTATGCAGACATTTTTACCAAAGGACTTCCCAGACAGTTATTTCTTGACTTCAGATCCAGTCTCAGCGTCCGGCTTCCTCCCGCTCCGACTGAGGGGGTGTGTAAACGTGTAAATATAGGAAACAATATATTCCATATCCATAATTAGAATATTTCCATATATTGTGTAAATATAATTATGGTAAGACTAGGATTCCTCTTTTGTATAGGCTTAGGATTCCTATTGTATAAGGGATGACTATTGTACTCTATATATACCTTGATATTAATGAAAAACTTCTCAAGGGAGATTAATATTATCTAACAGATAGGAACAAGTTGTCTACCAACGAATAAAAGTATGTGGTTACCTTGCAAAGCCTTTAACAAATAAAAACAGAATTTGAAGAATAAAAATGTGAAATGGTGTACTAAAAAATTAATTCAGTAATGATAATACTAATTATCTGCATAATTAACTGAAGTGTAAAGATTCAAAGATTTTATACTTCCCTTCAAAAGTAGAAAGATATCATCATGATTTCATCCTAAAAATATTTTCAAGTGTATATTTAACGGCAAAGCTAATATAAAAATTATTTCAAATTATAATCTGGAACCTCAAATCCAACAAAACATTTTTAAATAGTAGGAAAAGGGAGGAATATGAAGAGTTATTTACTTTTTTCATATGGGTTTTGGGTTGGGTCGGGTCGGATTGGATATTTTTTATTAAAATTTTATTTATTAAATTTTAATAAAAAAAGTAACAAATAAGTTATTTCAGAAAAAGTGGTTTAGTGACACCTAAAAGTGGCTTTAGTAACTTTTATGTTAGTTGCTCAAAGTTAAGTAACTTTTGTGAAAAAAAGTGATAGTTAATTGACCATCCGTGAAATTTACCGTGCTATGTGAATGAAAGTTTATGGGCAAACTAAGTTGTTAGGCGTTTTTTTGGTGATTGTATTCAAACGCTTTGTCTAGTCTGCTTTGAATTGTGTTTTGATGAATATTTAGTGATATTTTTGGTAATAACGCAATCACCTGATAATTCATACGAAACTCACAAAAAAGTGATACTTTAGCTGTGTTTTTTTATCATTATCTCTTAATTAATTTGTAACATCCTGTAATTTTGGGCGGTGGTTTGAGCAACTAAACGTAGGCAAGTAGACACGGATCTCGGGGAATTTATGTTATATTTACGTAAACTAATAAAGAGATTAGTATATAAAAGGATAAAACCCCGAAATAATTTTGGACGTAAAAAGTGGGACGACGGGGATTAATAAGAATAGTTGTATATCCCCAAAGAGGTTATGGACTAGTGTCATATTCTATTCAGTTTATCAACTTTACCGGGCATGGAAGCACTCAAGCTAAAGTAAATGCACCTAAAAAATCACAAGATTATGATATTTAGGTTCTATAAGTCATCAAAATTTAAGTGAATTGGGATCAACAAAAACTCTATGCATATAAGACTTTCTAAATGAAGGGATGTATATTAGAAGGGATGTATATTGGACAATGAAAAGAAAATTGTGCAAGTGCAGTAGCAAATATATTGTGCTCCTGTCCGATTCCAATATTCTTTTCATTCTCCCAATTTCAACAAAGCTGCAGCAAACGATTCTCATTCTCTTTCTAATATCGAGGTATGTTAAGGTAAATTATTTCCTTTTTTTTACATGTTCCAGGTAACGAAATATAATCGTGATATTGTTCCATAAATTATTCTACTCCTTGTAGTTAAGAATATTCATGTTATTCATTCATATGTTAAAAGCATGTCTAAATATGTTCCTAAATCCTTATTGAGGTATATAGAAAAGTTGTTAAATATTCACAATGTTGGCTGAAGGTACAAGGATATTATGTCATCCGATAAATTCAAGAATGTTTTATTGTCATTCATGCATTTTCATTTGCATTATATTCATGTATTACCCTTAACCCACATGTGTTATATACACTACTATATGGTATGAATTATATATATGTAGGGGGTGGGGAAAAGGAAAAGGCATAAATAACGCGTCACCACCTGCAGCTGGTACATATATCACGAAAAGAAAGATGCCCATGTGAGGCCAATATTGATGCCCTTGTGTGGCCAATATGATAATGAAATGATGCCCACAGAGGTTGTTATGGAAAGGAAGATGTCCTTGTGTGGACAATATTTATATGTATACCGCATTTGCATTGTGCATGACATTTAGGCATATATATTAGGACCCTCAGAGGCATTTACTACTGGTCAGTTTCTATCTTAGTCGATTGTTTCTGTTTCAGATTATTATGTATCTCTGTTATGATGTTTCTTATGCCTGACATACTCGGTATATCAGTCGTACCGACGTCCCTTTTGTCGGGGGACGCTGCGTTTCATGCCCGCAGGTTCACGTAGGCAAGGCGACGATCCACGTTAGTAGGTTGCTGACTCAACGGATTTTGGAGCACTCTCCTTGTTTCGGAGTGTCGGTCTAATCTCGGTACGGTATATTTTTGCGTGTCTATATGGGTATGGCAGGGCCCTGTCCCGACCTGTTGATGTCCTATATTCTTTTAGAGGCTTGTAGACATGTATCATGTGTGTGTAGTAGTCATGTATGGCCTTGTCGGCCTGGGGTGTATATATATATATATATAAGTTGGTTTTCTGATTAAGATTTTACGTACTTACTATTTTCATATGTCGGTAAAATATTGGAGGACAGCCCTTGTGGCCGTGATTAATTAATTATGATTACCTATGGATTGTATGGGTAGTGGTACCTGGCAGGTGGGGTCGGGTGCCCGTCGCGATCCTCCGATTTGGGTCGTGACATAATTAACTCCTATATTTATCCACGTGGAGTGCCATTTGGCATCATTTTTAAACAAAAAAAAGAGTCTACACCACGCACCATTAAATATTACTTAAGCTCTATTTTGATAAATATTTGATGATAGTTCAGATAAAAAAACTCACAAAAAAGTGATACTTCATTTTTTTTTTACCATTATCTCTTCAAAATAACATATTTTCAAATTTGATTTGGGTTATATTTTGATTTGAGGATTACACTATTTTGATCGGTTTTGGACAAGATAGTTTGATGGGTCATTTTGGATTTTATAGGTTGGTCAAGCCAACAATTGGACTATAACTAAATCCATTTAAATTTGGGCAAATTACTATAAATGGATTGATTTTGCCACTTTATGTGAGTCTAATAATAAATATTTTTACCCAATTTAAGTTGTCTAAAATTTGGCAGCTCACGTCGTTTAGTGATTAACAAAGTTAGATGATAACTATGAATTCTAGGTTCAACTCTTAAATGGAGTAAAAGAAAAAGGCCAAATCCATCGGGAAGCTCTTATGGTTAGCAAAATCTTTCACTTAAACACGTCAATTAAGTCTGGTACCTATTGAGCACTCAGATTACATTGAATTTGTTTCGATGACACTTTTTTAACAAATCAATTAAAATTACAATGTGTGTGTAATACACTCGAGGATGACGTGACATAATGACTAATTAAAAAAGGATATGTGGCATTTAGTGTAAAATAATAATTTTAAAATAAAATATAAAAAAGAAGAGAAAAACTATGTTAATATAAAATTAATTTTTGAGTAAAAATTAATATTTCAAAAAAAGAAAGAAAAAACTAATTTCTAAACCCTCCATATTATTAACACAAGAAAATGCATTAACTAATAAAAGAAAATTCTGGAAATCATGTTTTGGTGTTCTTCACCATCTCCGTGTTCTTGTTTCAACTATGATTTCAATTTGAATTTTAAAAAAAGAACTCCAAAATTATTATAACTTCATCTAAAGATTCCCCACAGACCCAAAGAGAAGTACAACATTAATTTCTCAACATTTTCATTAAATAAATTAACCCATGTTAAATATTCCAGCTTTCTAAAGAACCCAATAATGGTGTTTTGATGAACTCCTTTGATTTTCTTTTTATTAGGAGACAACAAACAACAATAACATACCTAGTGTAATCTCACACAGTGGGGTCTGAGGATGGTAAGATGTACGCAGACCTTAACTCTACCTATGTGGGGTACAGAGGTTGTTTCCGATAGAACCTAGGCTCAAAAGAACGTAGTCAATACAGAAATTTAAGAAAAATAAGACATCAAGAAATTGAGTTTGTTTATGGTAAAGATAGCATCAACAAGTAAGAATAGTGGAAGCAATGAAGGTGAAGAAAGAAGAAAAAACACATGATTTTAGAACCTCCATTGAAGGAGTTTAAGCTTGGGAAATGGGTGGGGGAAAAGGGAAAAAAGAAGAGAAAAATTAAATAAAAACTGACTAAATAAATCTATTTACGCGTCACTAATGAGTGTATCATACTCACCATGCAAGTAAAAAAAATGTTTAAATGACGGAGTCGATCCCTATCATAGGTGCCTTAATGAAACAAGAAGTAGCTGAAGTGTTTAAGTGAAAGATCTTGGCGACCACAAGGGACCCCGATGGGTTTGGCCAAAGAAAAAAATACTAAATCATCTCTTACCATCCATAGATTGAGTTATTCGGTATATGTACCGATAGTAGCATGTATTGATGGAATTAATTTGCACAACAATTAAAAGTTTATGAATTTAGATTTTGATAGAAAAGTTTATTCGCATTATTTAACACTAAACTTTACTTGCAACCCGTTCTTATCAATTCCCATTTTTTTTTATTATTATTTTGCTTCACTCAGCCGGTATGCCTGGAAGCTGCCTCTCAAGCCAAAAGGGAGAGAAAAATAACAGGATCTGTCTTCATTAACATTGTTTTTGGCCTTCCATACGAGCAGCTGAAGTATATTGATGACATGAAAACATAAGTGGTACTGGATTCACTAAACGGGCATGTCGTAGAACAACAATCTTGAGTACATTTCCATGAAATGTGATTGCTTGAATTCCTCCTTGCACTTTACCTATGAAGACCATATTCTGGACTTAGGCAGAAAGCCGCCACCCTTTAGACACGTCGCAGTAGATTACTTGTTCTTCCATCTTTTAAGTCCTCTGTTTGTCAAAATTTCCTTTTTTTTCTCCCCTTTATAGAAACCATTAGAAAACAAAATGACCAGATGCCTTAATTGTCAGTCATAGGAAGGAGTCTTCCATAGAGTGTTAGTTCTGTCCTGAAACCCATGGATTTCACTCTGTTCTCATAATTTTGTTTCAACAATCAAATAGGACAACGACAATTATAACATATCAATCCCAAACTAGTTGGCATCAACTATATAAATCCTTTGCATCTATTCCGCTCTATTAGGACCCATTTCATTCTTCAAGAATCAAGAGTAGCTATCACCATTGGGTAAATAGAGAAAACAAGTAAAACAGTTCCAGAGTGTAATCAAGGAAGAAAAGAGCTCATTCTCAACAGTGAAAAGTAACAGATATCTCAAATTCTCGCTACAGAAGCAACATTACATAACAACAACAACAACAACAAACCCGCGGTAATCCCACAAGTGAGGAGGGTGGGATGTACGCAATTTGTTTGGGTAGAGAGGTTGCTTCCGACAGACCTCGGCTCAAGAAAAGTGTTTTGATACCCATTGACACAACCATGAGTTATGGAAAATTTCAGAGTAAACATTTTTCGACTCTATATCCCATAGAAGCCATTACACTGAATAAGAATTCCCAAAATACACTGTCAAAGAATTGTAATGGATAAAGTATTCTATTACTACTGTTAGAGTATCTATCATTATTAATGGTACTCCAGAAGGTTTTTGCCCGACTCAGATGGGTCTAAGGCAAGGTGATTGAGCAGTCTCGCCATACCTTTTTATTATTGCTTCTCTTGTCATTGAAGCATCTATCATTCCTCTCCATCCAAATAGACCAGAAAAGGCAGGAAGGAATAGCAGTCGCATAGTGCTTGTTATCCCTTGATGAAGACTGCTTAGTGTAAGTTTAATGCATGCTGGCATGACTCACTGGACACCAAAAATAGCAAGAAACATTGTCTAGTGAAGCAGTGGATCAGTTACTGATTCGTTGACTCTTTCACACAAAAAGCATCTGCTACACAAAAAGGATTCCTCTGTTTGCAAGTTGTCATGGGCTGAACGAGCATAGTGAGTAGCGATCCAAGTGAAACAGGTGGCTCTCGGAGCTGCAATTGTCTTCCAAAGTGTTCTCTACAGCCAGTCCTTCTGAATGCCTCCCAGGTAAACTTACCGCCTTTCTGAAACTTCCACCACAGTAAGTCAGCAACCTGATTATTGAGAGAGATGCCTCCAATTTCAGCACCAATTCATTTACATCTTCAAATTCCTAATCAAATAGGTTCTTTGCAGGACCAATGAACTTTATTTTGACAATATTAGTATTCTATGAAAATGTCAATTCCCAATAAGCATCCACTACTCTTGGATCATATATATAAACTTCCAACAATATATTCTTAAATAATTTGAATATGATGCTGACCATCTATCTATAGTATATGCTATCAGATTCAAACTTTTTTGTTTCAATTCCAGGAAAAGCAAAATTATTCATACTATATGGTTCAGGCAGAAGGATGGAGTTCTTGTCAGCTCTGGTGTTCCATTTATGGATGATGTAACTACGACTTTTAGAAACTTCCAAAAAGATTTTCATGTAGCCATTTCTAAGTTAAAGGCAGTTGTTAAAAAAATAGAAAATGATAATACCTGAAGATAACAATTGAAAAAGGAATACCTGAAGATAACTAAATAGCACTGAAAATGAAAATTACTAGACTTATAACATGTACACAAAGGAAACTCACCAGTGTTATTATCTTTTAAATCGGTATGGTCACCATTTTTTCTCATATTAAGGGTGGCAATAACATTTGATTTCTAAGAAAATTTAGACCTGATAAAAAAACTCAAAATATCAAAATTGAAGTACCTCTTCAATAGGCCTACCTAGAAAACTCAAGCAACATTCTAACTGCCATCGGCTTTTGCAAGTGCATTGGATGCCATTTCTTTTGCAGGGATAAAAAGGAAATTGTATCACAGCCAAAGCGTAGCCGAATAAACCAAGTGAAAGAAATATTCACTTCTTATTTTTCAAGTGAAGCTCTGGTATCATGTCAAGGACGGAGCGATTCTCCCTAACGTTTACCAGTAACTCAGTTGTAGTTGCATAAAATAAGAAGCCCCTTCCAGCCATTTCCTTCATGAAAATTCTCATTTCACTAATCTTGCTGCACCTGGAAAAAACTTGCATAATAACATTGTAAGTGACATTGTTTGACAAACAATTGTTGTCCTCCAATTTACTAAGCATATCTTTAGCTTCATCTAACAACCCTTCCAAAAAAAATCCATTTATCATTACAGGGTATGTTCTCACATCCGGAAGCAATTCGATGAAAGAAAGCTTCTCAAAATCTCATGAGCTTTGTCGAGTTTACCATTTTTGCACAATCTATTAATGACAACATTGTAAAATTCAATACCCACACATAAACAAAATTGATAAAATGCCTCGTGATCTAACAAGAGACCTAGCTACAACAACTAGAATAGATTATAGGAAGCACATCCCAATGCTGCACATTTCTTTTATCAAGACAAGAGCCATAAAATTTACCTCTTCTGTCATAATTCCTTGTACTGAGATTTTCAAGAGATTGTACTTGGAGTTTAAGTTCAGTGACGTAACTCTTGAAGCGGGCGTGGATGTCACACATTGTACTTGAGCAGGGTGGATGAAATGGAGGCTCGCGTCCGATGTGTCATAAGAATGTGCTGCCAAGACTTAAAGGTAGAACCTACAGAGTGGTGGTTAGACAGACTATGCTACATATGGGATGAAGTGCTGGCTAGTCAAGACTCACATGTTCAGAAAATCAGAGAAGCAGAAATGAGGATGCTCTGATGGATGTGTGGGCATACCAGGAGAGATAAGATTAGAAATGTAGATATCTGGGACAAGGTAAGGGTGGCCTCGGTGGAGGATAAGATGCGGGAAGTGAGGCTGAGATGATTCGGCATGTGAAGAGGAGAGGTGCAAATGCCCCGATAAGGAGGTGTGATAGGATGGCCGTTGTTTGCTTGAGGAGGGGTAGAAGTAGGCCAAAGAAGTATTTGGTGAGGTGATTAGGCAAGACATGACTAAACTTCGGATCACTGAGGACATGACCCTTGATAGGAAGGTGTGGAGGTCGAGAATTAGGATAAAAGGGTAGTAGGTAATATGGCGCTTCACTTTTCCTTTCCCTGAGTTTTAGCATTACTCTTGTATTCTCTTATTCTATCATTTCTATTATTATATGTTGTTTCTATAGCCTCAGTTACCTTATTATCTTGCTAATATTTTTATTTGTTGCTACTGCCTCTTTTTCTTCTTTCTTTGAGCCGAGGGTCTCTCGGAAATAGCCTCTCCGCCTCCTCAAAGGTAGAGGTAAGGTCTGCGTACACTCTACTCTTCCCAGACCCCACATTGTGAGATTACACTAGGTATGTTGTTGTTGAGATTATCCAGAGATTTGGTAGTAAATTACATGGGTCTGATTATGGCCAACTATTAGTGTTGGCGTCTAGTAAATCATCTTGCAAATACTAGACAGTAGAAAATGGATATTCAAAACTTTTAAGCACTTAATTGTCTGTATTGTCAGCTGAAAATTCATAAACTTCAAATGCACTTTATTATGTAGATGAAGGAGAATTAGATGACCTTAGAGACGAGGTTAATTTTGCGACAAAACATGATCACATTGAGAAACAAAAACATAGAAGAAATGAGATATATGCTACTCATATCTGATAGTATCCACGGGATTCAATATCCCATAGACAACTAATATCCTTAACGACAACTATGACGAAGCTACACGTGGACACGTGATCATGGAAAGCTGAACTGCTTCCATCTCATTAACTAATGTCACCAGCATTATAACACAGTCCTTAAGTATACGATAAGACATCTTTATCTAAAAAAGTATAAGATAAGACATGTGGTCCCTCCCCCCCTCACCCCCCCCCCCCAAATTCTTAAAATAACAAGCACAATTTACACTTAAAAGTTAAAGTCTATAATCTACATTAAAGAAACAAACAATTATTGTAGAGAATTGTAAAAAGAGCTACGTCTTCAAAACAAATCTCTTCCCTCCGTGTTCTAAGTTAGTTGACAATGACTATATGGAGTCCGACCCTTTTCGAATAGCGATGACAATTTGTATACCCTATCAATTTCAAACAATTTCTATTTCAACAAAGCATCCGGTACTCTTGGATCGTATATAAACCTCAAAAAATATGTTCATAAATAACCAATCAAAAAATTATGTTCTTAAATATTCTTGAACACGTTCTATTTCAACTTTAGGAAATTCACAAATATTCATACTATATGTTTCATGAACAGAAGGATGTGCTTGAACTTGACAGCTCTGCTGTCCCAATTATGGTTGATGTTACCAAGACTTTAGACACTACAAAAAAAGATTGTTTACACAACAATTTCTAAGTTCCAGGAAATCATAATTCTCAAATAGATAAAAAATGATAATACATCAAGATAACTACATAGCACTGAAAATGATATTCCTAGACTTATAATGTGTACACATAGGGAAACTCACATTATTTATCATATCAAGAGAGCGGTAATATCTGATTTCCAAGATAAAGAGTGGAAAAACAATAAAAATATCAGAAGTGATGTACCTCCTCAATAAGCCTGCCTGCAAACCCCATGCAACGTTCTAATTGCCATTTTTTCTGCTTCCACTATTACATTGGAAACCATTTCTTTTGTAGTGATAAAAGGAAATTGTATCACAGTGATAATGTAGCCGAATAAATCAAGCAAAAGACATATTCACTTCATAATCCTCGAGTGAAGCTCTGGTATCATGTCAAGGACGGAAGGCTTCTCGCTTATAGCCTTTACCAGTAACTCAGCTGTAGTTGCATTAAATGAGAAGCCCCTTCCGGCCATTTCCGTCATAAAAGTTGCCGTTTCACTAATTTTGCTACTCCTGAGAAATCCTTGCACTAACACATTGTAAGTGACATCATCTGGCAAACAACCGTTGTCCTCCATTTTTCTAAGCATGTCTTTAGCTTCATCCAAAAGCCCTTCAAGACAAAATCCATTTATCATTATAGTGTATGTTCTCACATTCGGAAGCACTCCAATTAAAGAAAGTTTCTCAAAAATCTCATGAGCTTTGTCGAGTTTACCATTTTTGCACAATCCATTAATGACAACATTGTAAAGTTCAATACTAGTATGTTCCATCTTCCTTTCTAACTTATTAAAGAGTGACATTGCTTCTTCAACAAGTCTATACTTAAAATAACCATCGAGCAAAGTGCAAAGAGTGTATAAATCAAGTATGTGCCCCGCAGATAGCATCTCAGCATAAAAAAAATTTGCATCACCAATTCTTCCAACTTCAAACAAACCTTGCAATATAGTATTGTAGGTAACAGTATTAGGTTTTGATCCCTTGTGAGAAATTTCACGAAACAATTGCATGGCCTCATCCACTTTCTTTTCCTTACAGTATCCATTTATTAGTATGTTATTATAGCTAATAATGTCAGGTTCAATGTTCTTATCTATCATGGAATCAAAAACTCTCCTCGCTCTATCCCGTTGACCACACAAACAATATCCATCCATAATCGTGTTGTAGGTGATTATATCAGGCTCTACACCTTTTCCAGCCATGTGTTTCATTACTTCCTCGGCATCTTCGACTTTCCCTTCTTTGTATAGTCCATCAATCACTATGTTGAAGGTGCGCACATCTGGATAAATATTAAGGTTAACCATCTCAGAGAAAAAAGTCTTAACCTTTTCCCACTGACCACTTTTGCACAAACCATCAATTAATGAACTATAAGTGACTATGTTAGGAGGAACACCTTTCTGCTTCATCTCATTCAAAAGATCAATAGCAGCATCAAATTTTCTATCTTTGCAAAGGGCATCAACAACAATGCTGTAGATGAATATGTCGGGCTTAGTGCTCCCTTGTTCCATTAACCGGAGCAAACTTAAAGTCTTGTCAGTATGACCCGTTTTACTAAGCCCATTCATGACGGTTGCATACGTGAATTCATTAGGCTCACAAATCTTCTCCCTCACCAATTTTTTAAACAATTCAACCGCATCTTTGACCTTATTTTCAGCAAAGATTCCCCTCATTAGGGTGTTAAAGGTGACAACATTAAATGGAATGCCATTCTTCAAGTAAATGGGTAACACCGAAAATGCATAATCAACACGATGCATCAAGCAATAACTGTTAATCACGATACTCAAGATGAATCCATTAATTGTGATACCTAATGTCTGCATTTCTCGAAAAAGAGAAACAACAGCAGAGTAATGCTTCATATTTAGCAGAGTCTTAAATAATTTAGAAAAGTCGACAACAGAAGGAAGAGGCTTCGTTCTAACCATTTGATCGAAGAGAGTAACAGCATCATCTAAACACTTGACATTCTCAAAATTGCTAATTACACCAATTTTACCCTTAAATGGATTTATGACTATGGCATGAAGAATAAGCTCTGATAATTGTACTTGCCGAACAAAAAGGGGGAATATCAACGGAAGAGATTAAGGGAATACCACTGCGCATAGAAATTTTCCTCATCTTCAATGAATTGCTCAGCTGTGTGCCCTAATTTTTTTGATATGCACAGTGCAGCGAGAACAAATGACCCGAATCGTCAAATTTGGACAGATTACACTACACGCCCAATATGATAAAGTCAAACTCTCTATAATGATTGGTCGCTTTTTAGTTAAAATCAAAACCAAATTAAGTTAGTCGATTTTTAAATTATTAGCCAAACCAAATTAAATATAGTACACAACTATCGGTTTGATTAGATTTGGTTTGATTTTTTGATTTTAAAAAAAATTTAATGATATTTTTCTTTTATACATTTTTCATACAATTAGAAAAGAAATTCCCATCATTTTCCAACTTATGACTCATAATTATCCCTTCTATTATGGTGACTATTATGGAGAAAATGTATGGAGATTTATAAGTTTTAATCAAGTAAATAGAGTTTTTATAAGAAATATAAAAGAATTTTAGGTAAAATCCATAGTTATTTCTTTGAATAAATGAGTTTGAATTTATGACTTTCTTTTAAGAATGAGTTTAATTAAGGTGTAAGTTCATTAGCATATTATATGGAAATATAATTTTGATGAAGAAGTATGCAAAGTATTTGAAATTATTTTAAGAAGAATAATATACTGTATATGTAGGTAAAAATCGGTGTAAAGTGTATTCGAAAGGTTAAACAAAATGAAGGCTGAGTCGAGAGATGACTCTTTGTTTTTAAGGTAAAATTGCCACATATAAATGCTTTTACGGTATTGGACAATAGTCTCCTAAGATAAAACAACAATTAATCAACTGTACAAAGCAAATACAATTGATTATAGCGAAGAAAATGAATAAGAGCGAATTGTTTGTTTGAGTTTCTGATTCTCTGTATGTTATGAACAGAAGAGAAGATATTTGGGTTGTGTGTTCTGTTTTCCTGTGCTCCTGTGCTTTTTAATTTGAACAAAAATGTTCAATTTATAAGAGCAGAAAGGGATGCAAACGTTCCGAAAACTTCAGGGACCAAATATAAATAGTTAATATTTCATGGATCAAAATGAAAGTTTTAAAAGAAAAAACATCCCCCGAACCCAAGCCCGAACCAAACGGGCGGCAATGGCGCGCATGTGGGGCTTAGCCCCGAACCTAAGCTCACCTAGGTCCTCTCCCTTCTAAATACATGGTTACCCCTTGGGGTCCCAAACCTTTACTCAAACTAGAGTTTATATATTGCATAAATTCTCATTCTTTTACCAATGAGGGAGATTTGTCATTTTTTGCCAAAGACCATCCATCTTTTCATGTCTCAAACACCTTACTTTGTGTACCAATATCTCTTTCATTTCTTAACGAAATTTGACGATACTTGGCACTAACATTATCTACTCACTTAGTCAATTAGGCATGTGCGAAGAAACGATGTTTCCGACATGCGCGGCCCACATGTTTAAGTCATTAAAGACGGGATAAACTCAATCCAGTAAATTTCCAACAATATATACATAGTTATAAAAAAATTATTTTATCGGTTTGATTCGTTTTTTCCTTCGGTTTTGTTTTAGTAAAACCAAACCAGACCAAATGTTATCGGTTTTTAAAAATATAAAACCAAATCAAACCCAAACAAATATCGCTTTGTCTAATCAATTTGGTTTGATTTTCGGTTCGGATCGGTTTATAACCAAACAATGAATACCCCTAGCATATATAGTGACATTTGATATTTAGATTTCATTTAGTTATTATAAACAAAAATATGTAAAAATACTTTTGGCGAACAACAGTTTGAGTTTGACCAATTAATTTAAAAAACACTTTTGAATAACAGTTAGTGTTTAGCCAAGTTTTTAAAAAGTATTTCTAAGAATATTTTTCTCAAAACCAGCCTTGAGAAGCTACCCGAGTGGTCACCTAGCCGGCCATCCAAGAGCATCTTCAGGTTGACTTAGCCTAATAGTAGTACGTGACGGATTGAAGGATGGGTCGATAACTCCTTTTTTTAACTTTTAGAAAATTCTTGATTGAAGTGTACACTTTTCCATTGCAAAAAAAAAAGGTAGGTTCTTGTTGTTGCATTTTATTGCTGTGAGAATAAGAAATATAGTCACACCCACAAAACAATATTAAAAAAAAATCACCTTTTTCTAAAAAATTGGTAATCATGTAGTCTGAACCAAGAGGTGATAAAACATAATTAGTAACTTAATCCAATGCTCATTTTCCATCTAAGGTAGCAGCTTCATTCTGATCCCATCCTTGGAGGATTTCTGCTTCTTGCATATAATCATGAGGTAAACTCAATCTATCGGAAAGAAAAATTCATATGCCTTCAACGGGATAAGAAAATTGAGAGAATCAACGAAGCTAAATCAATAAACTCCTTGAAGAATAAATGCAGCAAGAAATAAGAACATAATTAATGTTGCAAAAAAATATTGTGAGAGTTCAAAATGGCAAATAGTGAAGTCTTCATACTGCATGGGACTAGTAAATCTACAAAGATTAAAGATGGGAAAAAAAGAATGAAAAAAGATAAAATAAAAGGTGAAGAAGGCGTAGTCAACAATGAAACTATATGATGATTCATTTTCATGGCTGATCAAGAAGCTGCAAAAAAGGAAATACTAGTTACAAAACACTCTACATTGTCTACAAGATCAAATATGATGAAATATTTGTAAAATACCAAGCTTTTGACAAACTTCCATCAACTCTAAAGAATGACGAAATTACGATGGAAAATGAGAGTTGCAATGGCCTATTTCCATGGAATGAAAAACTCTAGCCAAATGAACAATACTGCAAATTTGTCGGCGTCCACCTCAGTCATAATAAATAACACATATACTAACAATTATGCCATTTGGTAATAAGTGATGCACTTCTTTAGACAAATACTAAAAAATGTTAGTAAAAATTACATTTATTCTCATACCATTAGAGATGCCCTGAACAATTCTTATCTGCAGTATATAATTAGGTCAAATATTGATTCTTACTTTGAACAGTGTAGCAACCTTTTCACAAGTCTGAAAAATAACAGGACACAAAATGAGTTGCTCTTACACAGTTTTTCAGTTATGAGTAATCTCAAGTTTATACACCTGCAAAAGGTAATGTTTAAGTTAGAGATGCAATGGATAAAAGCGATGTATACCACATTCTATTCCGCTGAATTGCCCTCATTTTTATTTTTCGTGTGTGTGTGTGGGGGGGGGGGGGGGGGGGGGGGGGGGTAACTAGAAATTACAGTTTCGGTTCTATAGCAGGACCAGCTAAATTGTACTGATCAACTCCAAAATCAAGACATCCTTCGTCTCCTCTAGCACAATTTCGTCAAAGTTATCTGGAGATAGTAGAAGGGGAACCTTGATGCAACGATAAAGTTGTCTCCGTGTGACTAATATGTCAGAGTTCGAGCCGTGGAATCAACTACTGATGCTTGTGTCAGGTTAGGCTCCTACATCACCCCTTGGGGTGCGGCCCTACCTCGAAGCCTGCGTGAATACGGGATACTTTGTGTCCTAGGATGCTTTTTTTTAATCAGGAGATAGTACCAAAAAACTCGAGGGGATTGAAGAAATCTCAACATAAGTCCCTAAAAACAGAAGAACAAGAATGTTAGTATTGCTTATGTGGGATACAATTAATGCAGGAAACGGGAAGTAAGTAAATATTACAAATTACTAGAAAGGATAAACTAAAGATTACAACAAACTGAAATCAAGAACGTTACAAACTCCTTGTGATTTGCTGAGTTGAGTGATGACACTCTGTCTTTAAGACAATATTGCCCTATATATATCCTTCTACGTTGTCGGGCAATATTCTCCCAAGATACAACATCAACTTAACAAATGAGCAAAGAAAACTCAAGTGTTACTCTTGAAGAACTTTGAGTATAGTAAACTTGCTAGAAATGAAAAAGAAGATTTCAGAAAATTCTCTAAGTGTTTCTTAGTGTGTTGAACAATTGAGCCAAAGGCCTCAATTTATAGTGTAATGAGATGACCCCTCAACTAGCCAACTAATGGCCTTCAATAGCCATGTAATGGCACTTATTGAGGGGTTACATCCAGCCAAATAATGGCTGAATTCATGTGCCAAATAATGGAGATTCAATGCTCCAAAACTAGCCCAAAAGTCAGAACTTTCCATCTTCCCGTCGCAGCATTCTGCCTCCGAAGCATCGCGGCGGCGCCTGGGAGGCGCTCCGGCGCCTCGGCTCCGACGAGGCTACGTCGCGGCCCTTCTCGGCTCCACGTCGATTTCCGACTCGTTTCATCTTACACTTCTTCCTTCGTTTACCAACGTGGAATACTTGTCATTTGGCAAATAACCGTCCATCATTCTATGTCTCAAACGTCTCACTTACGTACCAATATCTCTTTAATTAATGAAATTTGCGATACTTGGTACTACGTGTGCAGAAACGACGGTTCCGACGTGCGGGGCCCCAATTGTTTGAGTCATAAATAATGGGATAAACTTAATTCCACATTAGTAAATTTCCAACAATCCCCTCTTTAAAGAGATTTTGGCGCACTCACATGGTGCCTTTTTCAGCAATCTTTTAGCGAATCGATATTGCATCAGGAGAGGTAGGTTCAGCTTTGAACCTTTCATAGTTGAATACCATCGGACTTACTTACTGCGCAGTGAACGTACCTGAACCGTCAGTGTTTAGTGTAAGTCAAGTCAACGGTACTAACACAACAACTTCTCTTACTCTGTTCTTCGTAATATTTTTTCCGTTGTGGTCGTGGACACTTCATGGATTCTTAAGTGCGCTCATTTGAGGCGGCCTGTCCTCGCACTTAAATAGGTAGTCTCCTAAAAGGTATCCTGCTATACCCCACTTTACAAGTGTTAGAAACCATTAAATGTTTTCTCAAACCTAACCTCAACCGTTGAGGATCATTAAAGGTTTTGGAAACTTAACATTTACCCACACTGAAGATAACACTTAACGTCTATCGCAAGAACGACTTTGGATTTGATGTTTCTTTATAGAAATCACTATCCGAAGTGCTCATGCTTCCACCAAAGCGCTCAATTGAACCTTTACAGCTTAGTTTTCTCATTGAACCTAATTCCTGGGATCTCCAGTTAGTAAGATTGGGTTACCACCATATTGGTCCTTATAGATTGGGTTTTAAGCCTATTCCCCTAGACAGGCAGAACATCTGATCCTTGGGTAAGACCTTTGTCAGTGGGTCCGCTATGTTATCCTTGATTTTATGTAATCAATGGATATTATACCCGTGGTGATCAGCTGCCTAACGATCTTATGTCTCCGTCGAATATGACGAGACTTGCCATTGTACATAGAATTTCGTGCCCTTCCTAGAGTCGACTGACTATCGCAGTGGATCATTACAGAAGGTACGGGTTTGTCCCAACAAGGGACATCCTCTAAGAAGTCGTGAAGCCACTCAGCTTCTTCTCCTGCTTTTTCTAAAGCGATAAACTCTGATTCTATCGTGGATCGGGTGATGCAAGTTTGCTTAGAGGATTTTCATGACACAGCCCCACCACCAATTATAAACACATACCCACTTGTGGACTTGATGTTCTTTATATCCGATATCCAGTTTGCATCATTGTACCCCTCTAGTACAGCTGGATACCTCGAATAATGCAACACGTAAGTTAGCATGTATTTCAGGTATTATAGTACCCGATTCAACGCCTTCCAATGATTATTACTCGGATTAAGGGTAAAACTAGCCAACTTGTTGACTGCATAAGCAATATCAGGTCGGGTGCAGTTTGTTATGTACATCAAACTCCCAATCACCTGTGTATATTGCTCCTAGCATACGGGTGCACCACGATTTTTATCAAGCTTTTGATTTCTATCCAGCAGTGACTTAATAGGCAAACTGTCAAACATGTTGACATTTCTCAACACATCCTCGATGTAGTGAGACCGAGATAAGACTAGTTTGCCAGACGTCTTAGAGATCTTTATCCCTAAGATGACATCTGTGATACCCATGTCCTTCATGTCGAAGCATTGTTTCAACATGTTCTTAGTCTCTAGGATCAAACTAGGACTGCTCCTTGTGATCAACATGTCATCTACGTATAGACATATCATGATGAACTAGTCAGAGTTACCTTTCATGTAGACACATTTGTCACACTTATTAATGGAGAAACCCTTCGATAGTAGAGTACTATCAATTTTTTGTGTCATTGCTTCGGGCCGTGTTTCAGACTGTATAGAGATTTGACAAGTCGACAGACTTTCTTCTCTTGCCTTGGAACCACATACCCCTCGGGTTGTTCCATATAAAGTTCTTCTTCTAAATCATCATTTAGGAAGGCTGTCTTGACATCCATTTGATGTATCTCTGTTAGGTAGATTTTAGTATTGTTTTAGAGTGTGTTTTAGGGAGTCTTTTGTTTATCTTTTAGTTGTTTTGTGTAGTATTACGTGTATGTGATGTATTTTCAGGTTTTAAGCGATTCAGAAAGGAATAAAGCGAATCGAAAGGAAATAAGCGTTTATTGAGGATAAGAATGTATACCTGGCCACAAAAAATAAGTCAGAGAAGCCTGGGGAAGCTCGGAAAGCAATTTAAACGAATTCTAGATGAAGAAGGATGAAGAGTCGCGGCTCAACAAGCTGAAGAGCCGCAGCGCGACAGCGCCGCGGTGCCCAACATTAGCGCCCTGGTGCCCCTCTGGTAGTGAGCAAGGATGTTTCAGAAGTGAATTAGTGTCGCGGCGCTCTAATAGCTGAGTCGCGGCGCCGACGACGTCAGGAGCGCGAAAAACCTAAATTTAACAAGGGCAAAAATGTTCATTTTGGGGATTTTTCATGATATATTTTGAGGGAAACGTTTTTTCTAAAAAGGGGGAACACTTTTGGAGGCAAGAAAGAGAACAAGAAGTCATTAGAGACATCTATTGTTCAAGTTCTTTTCCTTTTCTTTACTTATTCAGTTTATGTTGGATATTAAGTTAATTAGTTTTCTTAGCATGTCTAGGAGCTAATTACTTTATTAGGATTTTTCGCTGAATCACTTGAAACTCTATTATGATTTAATGCATTGTTAATGTTCTTCTCCATCTATTAAAATCTATTCAATTTGCGGTTATTGAATGAGAATTAATTAGCCTTTAGTTTTCATTATCTATATGAGTTCAGATCGAGATCTGAAAATGGAGATTTGAATATGCTATAGTTGATTAGGCGTAGGTTTAATCTTGAACGAAAGGATCACGACTGCCTATGTAGCGTTTTAGGTTATTGATCTTAATCCTCCTATGTGGCGTTTTAGGTTATTGATCTTAATCCTCCTATGTGGTAGAACTTATCATAGAAATATAGAAAGTTCTCACTTAGGTTGAGTTTTTATATATCCTAACCGGAATATAGAACATCTCAGTTAACATGCTATCTTAATAAGAAGAAGAATCGTTAGTCTTGCATTAATGAATGATAGAGTGGAAAGTTGAGGAGATTGGAAACCTTAATTCCTTCATTACTGAATTAAACTTCTTGTGTTTTCATTGCTATTTTATTCTAGAAATTCATGTTAGTTTGTTAATTCTTTAGTTAGAATTCTTCACTTATATTCGTTAGCCAAATAGAAACTAAAGATTAGTTAATTAGTACTTGATAAATCAGTCTCTGTGGACGATACTCGGTCTTACCTAAATTTATTACAAATTGCGATACGTACACTTGCGTAGCATCTAGAAATACCGCAACAAGTTTTTGGCGCCGTTGCCGGGGAATGAAGTATTATCAATATCATAATAATTAATCTTATTTCTAATTTGGTTGTTCCTATAACACATTTTATTATTATTAATTTTTAATTTTTATTATTATTTTATTTTTGATCTACATGCAGTGTTGGTGATCATTTTCAGGTAGCTTTGGTATATGCGAAGTAGAAGAGGAGCAGACAACCTTGTTCCTCTGAATCCTGAGATTGAAAAAGTGTGCAGGCAGAATCGAAAGAACCATAGAATTGCTGATTCAACCGCTATGGCTAATCAACATAATAATGTTGGTTTGAATAGAGGGGTGCTAGAAATGGTGCAGGAGCAAGCTCAAAATCCCGCTGTGAGAAGCTTATGGGATTATATACTTCCAACCATAACAAGAGTGCATACTTGTATAATACCACCAGCAGTGAAGGCAAATAATTTCGAGATTAAACCAGCAATCCTACAGATGGTCCAGAACACAGTTCAGTTTGGAGGTTTGCCCTCTGAAGATCCACATATGCACTTGGCCAATTTCTTGGAGTTATGTGCAACATTCAAATACAATGGTGTGACTGATGACGCCATTAGATTGAGGCTCTTCCCATTCTCGCTAAGGGACCGAGCTAAAAGCTGATTGAACTCTCTGCAAGCTAACTCCATCACTACGTGGCAAGACCTGGCTCAGAAGTTTCTTGCAAAATTCTTCCCTCCATCAAAGGCTGCGAAGTTAAGGGGAGAAATGAATAATTTTTATCAGCTCGATGTGGAGTCTTTGTATGATGCTTGGGAGAGGTTTAAGGAGTTTCAAATGAGATGTCCTCATCATGGGCTTGAGCAGTGGATGTTAGTCCATAATTTTTACAATGGGTTGTGTGGTACGACCTGTACCATAATTGATGCTACTGCTGGAGAGACTTTTATGAGTAAGAGTGCTAATGAGGCATATGAGTTGTTGGAAGATATGGCAATAAATAATCATCAGTGGTCTGATGAAAGACCGACCAACAACAGAAAGGTGGCCGGAGTTCATGAGCTAGATGACATCACCGCATTAACTACTCAAGTTGCTTCTTTGACAAAGCAATTACAGCAGAATACTATGTCCGCGAATGTTGTTCAGATGCAAGTGGTTTGTGAAATTTGCGGGGATCCACGTACTTTTGATCGGTGCACAACAATGGATCCAAACAATGTTCCTATGAACCAAGCTCATGTTCAAGCAGTTGGAAATTTTCAGAGGCCCTACAACAATCTATTCTCCAACACATATAATCCTGGGTGGAGGAATCACCCTAACTTTTCATAGAGAAACGACCAAGGCCAACAACCATAATTCCAAGGGCAGTATCAACAAACAATCAACAACAACCCATGATTCAAGCTTCGTCGTTTCAGAAGCCCAAACCACAAGTTCAACAAGCTGAACCCAATGAATTGCAAGCAGCTTTGTTGACTCTCACCAATTCCCAGACTCAGTGTATGACTGAGACGAGTTCTTCTATCCAAAACCTGGAAACACAAGTGGGTCAGCTAGCAAATATGTTAAACAACAGATCGCAGGGGAATCTCCCTAGCAATACTGTTGTAAATCCGAAAGAGCAATGTCAGACTATAAATTTGAGAAGCGGTAAGTAAGTTGAACCAGTTGCACCTCTACCATCAGCGGAGAAGATAGACAAATTGAGTGAGACATCTAATTCAGAGAAGGAGGGGGTTACTGAAGACCACCCCACGGTGGAAAAGGCACCACCAGCAGTGAGTAATGAGCCTCAAATCAGAATTTCGTACCCGCAGAGGCTTAGAAAGAATTCTTTGGATAAACAATTTTCCAAGTTTTTGGAAATATTCAAGAAGCTGCACATAAATATTCCCTTTGTTGAAGCCTTAGAGCAGATGCCAATTATGTCAAATTCATGAAAAAAGTTTTCTTTAAAAAGAGAAAAATGGAAGATTATGAGACTGTGGCGTTAACTTAAGAGTGCAGCACCATTTTGCAAAAGAAGCTTCCCTAGAAGTTGAGAGATCCAGGGAGCTTCACTATTCCCTGCACTATCGGGAATTTTGAGTGTCAGCACACTCTGTGTGATTTGGGGGCAAGTATCAACCTGATGCCCTTATCTATGTTTCATAGATTTGGTTTGGGTGAAGCTAGGCCTACCACAGTTACCTTGCAGTTAGCAAATCGCTCAATCAAGCATCCACGGGGAATTATTGAGGATGTGTTAGTTAAAGTGGACAAATTTATTTTTTCTGCTGATTTTATAGTCCTTGACATGGAGGAGGATGCTGATGTGCCAATAATTCTTGGGAGACCATTTTTATCCACGGGGCAAGCACTTATAGATGTTCAGAAGGGCGAACTAAAACTCCGAGTCCAGGGAGAAGAAGTGGTCTTCAATGTATTCAGGGCAACAACTTACCAAAGAGCAAGTGACGACTGTTTTTCCATTGATGTAATTGACCAAGGGGTTGCTGAGGAAAGCTTCAAGAGTACTGATGCTCTTGAAGTAGCATTAACACAATACGAAGACAATGAGAGCAGAACTTCAATTGAGGCGCAAATGAGGTTGAATCACAACTATGAAGGAGGTGATGAGAAAAGAGATCCTGAAATGAAGAGAAAACCTACGTCCGGCTAAATGACGTTAAACGACAGCGTTATTGGGAGGCAACCCAACATTTTAAATTCTGTTGTTTTGTTTTGTTTTGTCTTGTTTTGAATAATCTCATTGTCCTGTTGTTTCTTGTTGTGTGTTGTTTATGATTAGGTGAATTGTGAGATGTCCTCCTCAGTACCCGCCCTAGTAGCCACCGCCACCACCATTCTGAATCACTTAGCTGCAGTTTTTTGTAAGTCTTCTTACTCTTGCTTTACTTATCACATTGGGGACAATGTGTTGAATAGGTTTAGGGAGAGTCTTACTGTTTTGTGTTAATAGTGTTAATTGTTTGTGTTTAGTTGTTTGTTTATTGTTAGTGTCCTAGTTTTAGTGTCAGCATTTGAGTGTCTTGTGTCAATGAATCAAGTTGATAATAATAGCCCTTGAGATTGAGTGTACACATGTGATAGAGTTGGATGAAACTGATAGCCATAAAATGCATAAATATGTGGGCTTAAGTTGGATAGGTCTTGAGTTTCTTTTAATTATTAATAAGTATGAAAACTTGATCATGATTAGTGAATTTCTTGTACTAAAATATTAGTTTATGCATGATTGAATTTTTGTTTGAGGAAAGATGGTGGAAAGTTCTAGAACTTGCTTGCTTGCTATTTGAGACGAAATCATAAATGATGCATGCTTAGGAAGATGATTTAGGCCATCTTTGGAACGATTGAGCCCTTCAAGCCAACCTTGACTAATGTAATCCCTAGTTACCCTTTTTGAGCTTTAAGTAACCCTTCTTTGATTGACACCTATTCTGAGCCTACTTGAAACCCTTACAAATATTTTTCCTCCCTTAAATTCCATGAGCATATAAGTATATGACTAGGGAATTGACACTTTGTAATTGGTATTTTAGATTGGGTGCTATCAATAGAACAACAAAGGAAAAAAACTGGAATATATTACACTCCCTTGTACATACATTGAAAAACAAGTTTGGGGGTGTAGTTCGAAAAGAAAAGAAAAATTGGGGATTGCTTTTGGTTTATAACGTGAATATTGAGTTTGGTTGATTGGTTTATATGCCTATGGTAATGTTGAGCCTAAATGACATTTCATCTACCCGTGCCTAAGCCTATCGTCATAACCTATAAAAGTCCTACTGATTCTTGAACATGTGTTGTTTAAATTAGTGGAGACTAGCAAGTTAGAAAGCCTATAGAACTTTGGCCTGATGGAATGTTGGTGAGAATTCATTGTGCATGAGCTAATATTGAATAGTTGGTTATTTCAATAATCACGGTTGTGTGGTCATATGCATTAATAACTTTAAGAAAATTTGAGGATTATCCGACTTGAAATGCTAGATAGCAAATTAGTGGCTAGAATATTCCGAAAGATTTTATTGCATGTTGTTCATGATCTTCGAGGCATAATCTATTGTGGTTGACCTGATTCAGTTTTTGAGTTTGTGTGTTTTTCTTTTTTAGGGTGTCTAGAGTTCTTTACTCGAGGACGAATAAAGTTTAAATTTGAGGGTGTTTGTTAGGTAGATTTTAGTATTGTTTTAGAGTGTGTTTTAGGGAGTCTTTTGTTTGTCTTTTAGTTGTTTTGTGCAGTATTATGCGTATGTAGTGTGTTTTCAGGTTTTAAGCGATTCAGAAAGGAATAAAGCGAATCGAAAGAAAATAGGCGGTTATTGAGGATAAAGATGTATACCTAGCCACAAGAAATAAGTCAAAGAAGCCCGGAGAAGCTCAGAAAGCAATTTAAACGAATTCCGGATGAAGAAGGTTGAAGAGCCGCGGCGCGACAGCGCCGCGGCACCCAATATTAGCGCTGCGGCGCCCCTCTGGCAGTGAACAAGGATGTTTCAGAAGTGAATTAGCTCCGCGGCGCTCTAATAGCCGAGTCGCGGTGCCGACGACGTCAGGAGCACGAAAAACCTAAATTTAACAAGGGAAAAAAGGTCTATTTTGGAGATTGTTCGTGATATATTTTGAGGGAAACGTTTTTCTAAAAAGGGGGAACACTTTTGGAGGCAAGAAATGAGAGAACAAGAAGCCATTAGAGACATCTATTGTTCAAGTTCTTTTCATTTTCTTTACTTATTCAGTTTATGTTGTATATTACGTTAATTAGTTTTCTTAGCATGTCTAGGAGCTAATTACTTTATTAGGGTTTTCCGTTGAATCACTTGAAACTCTATTATGATTTAATGCATTGTTAATGTTCTTCTTCATCTATTAAAATCTATTCGATTTGCGGTTATTGAATGAGAATTAATTGGCCTTTAGTTTTCATTAATTATATGAGTTCAAATCAAGATCTGAAAAGAGAGATTTGAATATGCTATAGTTGATTAGACGTAGGTTTAATCTTGAAAGAAAGTATCACGACTTCCTGTGTAGCGTTTTAGGTTATTGATCTTAATCCTCCTATGTGGTAGAACTCATCATAGAAATATAGAAAGTTCTCACTTAGGTTGAGTTTGTATATATCCTAACCGGAATATAGAACATCTCAGTTAACATGCTATCTTAATAAGAAGAAGAATCGTTAGTCTTGCATTAATGAATGATAAAGTGGAAAGTTGAGGAGATTGGAAACCCTAATTCCTTCATTACTGAATTAAACTCCGTGTGTTTTCATTCCTATTTTATTCTAGAAATTCATGTTAGTTTGTTAATTCTTTAGTTAGAATTCATCACTTATATTCGTTAGTCAAATAGAAACTAAAGATTAGTTAATTAGTACTTGATAAATCAGTCTCTGTGGACGATACTCGGTCTTACCAAAATTTATTACAAATTGCGATACGTACACTTGCGTAGCATCTAGAAATACCGCAACAATCTCAAGTTCACGCAACGCTGCGATCGCGATGAATACTCGTACAGACGGCATTCTAGACACCGGAGAGTACGTGTCAAAATAGTCAAGGCCTTCCTTCTGCCGATAACCCTTGACTACCAACCTGGGCTTTTACTTATTTATACATCCATCTACTTTATACTTTCATTTGAGTATCCATTTACACCCCAACAGTTTATTTCCCGGAGGAAGATCAACCAACTCTCAAGTATGGTTATACAGGATGGACTCTATTTCACTCTCAATAGCTTCTTTCCAGAGCGGTGCCTCTGGAGTTGAAAATGCTTCAGCAATTGTCCTTGGTTCATCCTCAACCATATAAGCTACAAAGTCAGGACCGAAGGATTTATCCTTCCTAGCTCTTTTACTTCGCCTCGGTTCCATCTCTGGAGTCTCCAAGTTCTGAGAATCTAGAACACTATATTCCGGATATTCAGCCACTTCGAAGTCCACTAGATCTTAACCATCTAGATCCGGGCAGTCAACGACTCTTGGTTCCTGAGTGTTTTGTTCATAACTTCGTTTGCGAGAGGTTATGGCTTTTTCCTTTTTAGGAAAAGTATCCTGAAAGAATTGAGCATTCCTTGATTCCATGATTGTACCCCTGTGGATATCTGGAATGTCTGACTTATGCACTAAGAAGCCATAAGCACTACTGTTATTTGCATATCCGATGAAAATTCAATCTACAGTCTTAGGCCCAATCTTGACCTGCTTTGGCTTGGGCACTTCGGCCTTTGCCAAACAACCCCACACTTTTAAATATTTATAGGTGGGTTTCTTTCCCTTCCATGATTCATATGGAGTTTTGTCCTTACCCTTATGTGGGACTCTATTAAGAATCATATTAGCGGTAAGGACAGCTTCTCCCCACATGTTTTGGGGAAGACCGGAATTGATGAACAAGGCGTTCATCACTTCCTTCAATGTGTGGTTCTTGCGTTCAACAACATCGTTCGACTAAGATGGGTATGAAGCCGTCATTTGATGAACAATGCCTGATTCTGCACAATATTCCTAAAATGGAGCTACGTATTCTCCCCCTCTATCTCTACGAATGGATTTAATCTGCATGCTTAGTTGGTTTTCAACTTCTGCTTTGTAACGTCGGAACGCTTCAAAGGATTCATCTTTACTTTTCAACAAGTAAATGTAACAATACCTTGTGCTATCAATGAATGTCAAAAAGTACTTGTTCCTTCCCCTAGTTTGTGCAAACTTCAAATCACATATATCTGTGTGAATAAGTTCTAGAGGAGCGGTATTCCTTTCGACAGATCGAAAAGGCATCTTTGTGAGTTTTGCCTCTACGCACACCTCACACTTATGTTGAAGGTTTACATCGATAGATGTTAACAACTCCAAGTTTACCAACCTTTGGATGGACTTGTAGTTAACATGTCTTAATCTATGATGCCATAAATTAGAAGACTCAAGCAAGTAAGAAGAAACTTAAATATTATTGCTTGAACGTATTACAGACATGGCGTTAACTTTGAAGAGGCCTTCACAGACGAAGCCTCTTTCCACAAAAGTTCCATTCTTGGTGATTACAAACTTATTGGACTCAAATACTAGCCTAAAACCAACATTAACCAATAAATGGCCTGAAATTAAATTCCTTCTAATCTCAGGGACATGCATCACCTCATTCAGAGTGAGCTCTTTTCCAGAAGTCATCTTCAAGACTACCTTTCCTACCCCCAGCACGTCAGAGGAAGCGTTGTTACCCATAAGCATCTTCTTGTTTGTAACTGGTGTATATGTGGAGAAGGTATCTCTATTGGAACACATGTGTCTGGTAGCACCCGTGTCCATCCACCATTGCATGGGAATCTCAACAAGGTTTGCTTCAAGCACCACCGCCGAGAACTCCTCAATCATGTCGTCAAGAAGCTTGTCTTTGACGACATTAGCATGTACCTTGCCTTTGTCCTTGGCCTTCTCTTATTGCTCAGTCTTGAGCTTGCGACAATCCTTGATCACATAACCAGGTTTCCCACAGTGGTGATAGTTCCCCTTGAACTTCTCCGTCGCCTGGGTCTTGTCGTCTTTCTGAAACTTGCGCTTCTTGCTTGGGTTCCCTTTGGCCTCAGCCAGATTTGCCTTAGCGGGTTGTTTTCCCCTAGGCAGGGCCTTCTTATTATCTTCCTGAATCTGGAGTTTGATAATAAGTTCCTCAAATGTCATTTCCTTTGTCTTGAGTTTTAAGTAGCTCAAAAACTCATTCCACGAGGGAGGTAACTTCTCAATAAGTGATGCAACCAAAAATTGCTCATTTGGTTTCATACCTTCCAAATCCAGGTGATGTAGAATCATTTGGAATTACTGGACTTGGGACATCACATTTTTGCTATCCACCATTTCAAATTTCAGGAATTTCCCAACGATGAATTTCTTCGTACCAGCATCTTGTGTGTTGTACTTCTAAAGCATTTTTTCCCATATCTCTTTGGCGGTGCCAACGGTGCAATACACCGTATAGAGTGGGTCTGACAGACAGTTAGGAACTGAGCCAATCCCATAACAGTCAGATAAAATAACATCTTCTGCTGACATCTCTTGAAGTTGGAGCCCATGAACTTTTCTGGGCGTTCATGGTGGAATCCAGAGGGTGGAGGAACTGTAACATTCCCTTGAGTAGTAGGAAAGGCGTTGGATGAGCCTTGAGCAATAGTGAAGGCATTAGGTGTTGCTTGAGCAGCAGTGGGGAAGGCAGAGGGGTTGCCTTGAGTAGCAACAGCAGCATCAGAAGCGAGTTGTTCTCTTCCAGTCATCTTTCTAAGCATTTACAACAATCTTGTCTTAAAATTATGGGATACAATTATTGCAGGAAACGGGAAGTAAGTAAATATTACAAATTGCTAGAAAGGATAAACTAATGATTACAACAAACTGGAATCAAGAACGTTACAAACACCCTGTGATTTGCTGAGTCGAGTGATGACACTCTGTCTTTAAGACAAGATTGCCCTGTATATATCCTTCTACGTTGTCGGGCAATAGTCTCTCAAGATACAACAACAACTTAACAAATGACTAAAATAAACTCAAGTGTTACGCTTGAAGAACTTTAAGTATAGTAACTTGCTAGAGAGGAAGAAGAAGATTTCAGAAAATTCTCTAAGTGTTTCTTAGTGTGTTGAACAATTGAGCCAAAGGCCTCAATTTATAGTGTAATGACATGACTCCTCAACTAGCCAACTAATGGCCTTCAATAGCCATGTAATGACACTTATTGAGGGGTTACATTCAACCAAATAATGGTTGAATTCATGTGCCAAATAATGGAGATTCAATGCTCCAAAACTAGCCCAAAAGTCAGAACTTTCCATCTTCCCGTCGCAGCATTCTGCCTCCGAAGCGTCGCGGCTCCAGTGGCTGAACACCCAATTAGCGCCGCGGCGCTCCGGCGCTTTGCTCCGATGGGGCTGCGCGGCGATTTCCGACTCGTTTCATCTTACACTTCGTACACTTCTTCCTTCGTTTACCAACGTAGAATACTTGTCATTTGGCCAATAACCGTCCATCATTCTATGTCTCAAACGTCTCACTTACGTACCAATATCTCTTTCACTAATGAAATTTGCGATACTTGGCACTACGTGTGCACGTGTGTGGAAACGACGTTTCCGACGTGCGGGACCCCAATTGTTCGAGTCATAAATAATGGGATAAACTTAATTCCACATTAGTAAATTTCCAACCTCTTATTTAATATAATCCAGTAAGTCCGCAATGAATCAGTTCACCACAAAATTATCATACCTGATACTCATTCCTTCTCACCATTGGCAAATACAATTGAGGAAAGAGGAATCAAAGCATCCTAATAGATAAACACAAGTTAGGTAGAATTGATAAACCCAGTAATATAATACTTTTAACTTCTGCGGTCACTTTACACTTAGCACAAATACTAACGAGAAGAGTGTGAAAATATTAGTTATTTAATGTCAACAGCAAAGACAGGAAAATTCAGAATTCTTAAGAAACTAAAGTGTAAAGTAGGTCTTCTATAACTGTACATAGTAATAATAGTGGAAATAATGAAAATACATCCCAATATCACAAGGTATACATTTTTTTCTTCTGGATGTCATTTGCATACGTTACACTTACAGTGAGTACAGAGCATCACGCAAGATTCCTATATAACTAGATGTTGAAGTATAAGCCAAGACACACAACTGGTTTTCTGCAAATTCTTGAAATAATATGCAAAGATTACATTAAAAAGTTACAATCGATAATCTAAAACACAAATAATAAATTTAAAGATTACATTAAAAAGTTACAAAAATAAATTTACAGTAGAGAACTGCAAACAGATTGCTACATCTTCAAAAGAAATCCCTTCCCTCCATATTCTACGTTAGTTGAAAATGGTGATATAGAGACAACCCTCTCTGAATTCTGATCACAATAGTCAAAGGACAATTTTATTGTTCTAAAAATTCAATTCCCGATAAAGCATCCAGTACTCTTGGATCATACATAAACCTCTAAGAATATATCCTAAAATAATTCAAATATTGTGTTGACCGTCCATAATCATGAAAATTACATATATTCATACTATAGACTGAACGATAGGTCGAACTTGTCAAAAGATTGTTTCCATAATATTTAAGTTACAGGCAATTTTTATTGTTTCACAAAATGATAGAAAATGATTATACCTAAAGATAACTAAATAGTACTCAAAATAATATCACTAGACCTATAATGAGTACACCTAAAGGAACTTAACATTATTTCTCATATTAAGAGAATATTACTATCTGATTTCCAAAATAAATAAGTGGTGAGAAACAATCAAAATACCAAAATGATGTACCTACGCATTAAGTGCCTGGAAAGCTCAAGCAACGCTCCGACTGCCATTTTTCAGCTATTGCAATTGCATTGGATGTCATCTCTTTTGCAGGGGTAAAAAGGAAATTGTATAATAATAGTGGCAGAATAGGCGAATAAATCAAGCAAAAGAAGTATTCACCTTTTATTTTCTGATTGAAGATAAGGTATCATGTCAAGTGCCGAGGTTGAATATCGAGGGATAACTAATGTGGTCTCGGAATCATGTTGGTTACGTAATTTACTATTAGAGCTTCATTGTCCCATTCCGAAGGCAACCTTGGTGTATTGTAATAATATTAGTGCCATTTGCCTTTCGGGTAATCCGGTTCAGCACCAACGCACTAAGCATATCGAGATGGACATACATTTTGTCCGCGAAAAGGTTGTTCGGGGTCAGGTACGCGTATGTCATGTCCCGCCAAGATATCAAATTGCAGACATCTTTACAAAGGGTCTTCCCTCGGTCCCTTTTGAAGATTTTAGGGACAGTCTCAACGTTCGAAGACCGCTCGCTATGACTGCGGAGGTGTGTTAAACAAGGTAATAAACCCGTGATATACACTTGATATACAGAAGTGTTTATCACGGGTAATGGCCCATCTCGGACAGAGCCTATCACGGACAGAGCCCATCACGAGCAGATTGCCCATCACGGCAGATTGTATATTTGGTATATATATTTGTGGTATATTGTAGTGTAAAGGTTACCTTAATTAGTCTTGTACACTTACCATAATTGTATAGTTAGAATTATGATATAATAAAGTTTTAGGGGTAGAATAGGAATATGATTCTCCTATTATGGAAATATGTAACTTGTATATATACTTTTCAATTAATGAAAATAATCAAGGGGATTATTTCTTTCAATAACATTTACCAATAGCTCACTTGTAGTTGCATCAAATGAGAAGCTATTTCCTTCGTGAAAGTTGCCATTTCATTAATTCTATTGGACCTGAGAAGTCCTTGCACAACAACATTGTAAGTGACATTGTTTGGAAAACAACCATTGCCCTTCATTTTTCTAAGCATATCTTTAGCTTCATCTAACCACCCTTGTAAACAAAATTCATTTATCATTGAATTGTATTTTCTTGCATTTGGAAGTAATTCAATTAGAGAAAGTTTCTCAAAGATAGCACACGCTTAGTCGAGTTTATCATTTTGCACAATCCACTAATGATAATATTGTAAAATATAATATCAGTATTTTCTCTCTTTCTTTCCAACTTATGAAAGAGGTTAGCTTCTTCAACAAGTCCGTACTTAAAATAACCATTGAGAAAAGTGTCATTAGTGTATAAATTAGGTATTGGCCCTGTAGCTAGCATCTCATTAAGAACTTTTTTGCATCACCTATTCTTCCAACTTCTCATTACTTCCTTGGCATCTTCGACTTTCCCTTCCTTGCATAGTTCATCAATCCTCATGGTAAAAGTGCGCACATCTATATAAATATTGGGAATTTTAGTCATTTTAACTGATATAATGTTCATTATCAATTTTAACGCTTCTGTCCAAACACATAACTATTTATTTATAAAATGTGTTTTTTAGCACTTGATGCTTATATTTACTTTCAATTAGATAAGACAAATAAGGTCTAAATTTGAGCTGGCTCAACAATACAAATCTTACTGTTCAGATGATGAAAGAAGAATATTACAGCTAATGTTAGTGACTTTAACTGATGACTAATGCACCAGTTATTGAAACGGATGCTCTCTGGCATACCTCTTTGCGGAGGCATTACTGGATTTTCCGCTTGACTTTGTGAGGTTGCCTGAAGTGTATTCATCTTCAATAAAAAAAAAATGGACTCCAATTTTTCATCCAAAATTGGTGATGAGTCTTCGATCCACCCCTCTTTAAAGGAAGGAATTATGCCCTAAGGAATTCCCACCAACAAACTTTTGTGTGCTCTAAGTGTATTGTCTAATGCTCTCTTTTGTCTTTTAGTCTCAAATACATGTTTGTTGCTATACTGTATTGCAAATCCGATGAAGCAGTAAAATTAATTTCTAAAATCAGAAAGCAAAAAATCTGGACAGATTCTGGAAAATAAGAACAGATTCTGAAAATATTTAAGAATGGAAAAATCGAGCCCATTGAATGCACAGTGTGTCCTTAAGAAATTATTCCCCTCAAGTACTCGAGGTTAATGGAATATATCCTCCCAGGATAGAACGATCTTACTCACCGGTGTATAGGTACCTAGAACAACGGTGTCAGCGAACCACTCAACAGCAGTAAATCACAACACTGGAATTTATTTGTGCAGAAGAAGAAGAAGTTCAGAAAATTAGTGAATTAAATTCTGAGGAATCAAATGAATTTATAGCCATGGAAGTACTGTTTCTGAAGGTTTGCAACCCTTCTGAACAACCACTAAAAACTGGTGGGAAATTTAAATATGGGAAAGAAACCGGGTCGCGGGTCAGACACGCGGATCCGGGTCACTAACGGGTAGGATTGGATAAGTTAATTAATTTAATTAAATAATAATTAATTAAATAATTAAAAATTTAAAGAAAATTTGGTCCAAAAAGATTATCAATCAATCAGATCATTTGACCAAATCCGAATCCAAAGCCGAAGCCGAGCCGAGCGACGACGACGACGCGAAGGGAGACCCTCTTCTTAACCCTTTAGCAACAAGAAGGAGTACTTCTACTTATAAGTAGAAGAACTTTTCTTTCAACTACCGATGAGGGACAAATGCTTATTTTATAAAGCAAGAGGGAAGAACTTTTCTTTTCACTACCGATGAGGGACAAATGCTTATTTTATAAAGCAAGAGGGAACTCCCTCCATTTCCCATTCAATCTATCATTTAAACCCAACAATGTTTACATCTCAAATAAAAAATGTAAAGAATGGATCATGGCTTAATTTAATCTCAAAAGTTAGCTCGTAAAGTGAGGATTGTCCAAGTCCATATAAGGAGTTCATGTTCCTATTCCATATCCGATGTGGACTCTTAACACTCCCCGCGCGCCCAGACCTTGTTAACTGGAGCGTGGCATCGGTGAACAAAGAATTGAAATGGGTCCGACTCTGATACCATGTAAAGAATGAATTCTAGGCCTAACTCAATCTGAAAAGCTAACTCATAGGGTGAGAATTGTCCCAGTCCATGTTCTTATTCCATATCCGATGTGGACTCTTAACAAAAAAATTAAAAATTTCATAATGGATAGAAACCTTTGGACTCGGTGATTAGAGCTCAGGGGTAGTATATTTTTTTCGGAAAGGGCCAAAATTACCCCTGAATTTTCAAATATAATTTATTTATACCCTTAGTTATACTTTTTGGCTAATTTAAGCCACTACCGTTAAAGTATTGGCTAAATATGCACTTAAATGAGACGGCGATTCATTTCCCCTGGCTCGCTAATTTCCCCCTTTAATTGTAACCCGAATTAAAAAGCCCATCAGGACCCTCTCCTCTCCTCTTTAGTTCACCGACCCACCGCCCTTTCCCCCTCTGGTTCACATGATTTTGTGTTATTTTTAGGTGAAAGTAAACAAAGGTTAGATCTGCCTATGTCACAAATTTTCCGGCGAAGTTTTTCTGTTTTAGTAGATGTTGCTCCAGCGTTTCATCATTGAAGCAACGCCGCTGCTCTCTCCCCTCTTTACCGCTGTTATACCGGAGGGCATCTAGCTGGATTGTTCTCTGGCGAACTATCAACTGAGTTTTGATTATATGTTATTATGTTTTCTTGTACACATCGGGCCTACATCTGCATTTTGATTGGTTCTTGTGACGGTTTTGACTTTTTTCGATGGCTGTGAACATTTTTCGGCGGGGCTAATATATTACAATGTCGCTCCGGCTTCACGCCGTTGAAGCGACGAATTTTGGTTGAAAAACTACTCCGACGAACTCCAAAATTGTTGCTCCGCTACTGAACTAAAGGGGAGCAGGTTGGATCCGGGTGGGTTTTTTAATTCGGGTATAATTAAAGGAGGAGATGGGTGATGTCATGTTTCAAAATCTGGAAACGTGGGGCACCTACCTTTTTCCCACCCGTTAGGCGAACCCGTCCTTAATCACAACTTGATCAATAATAAAGTAAACTCAAACCATCAATTTAACATATTAAGCCTGGATAGGTAAGGAAATAATGCGAAAATAATACAATAATTTCAAAAAATTTGGTCTAAGACAGTACAAGTGTCATTATTACATAACTACAAGTCTGAATGCTAATACATAGTCTGAAAAGTACAATACTGTCGCGGAATAGCAATTAAGACAATAGGTAAAGAGAAACATCTGGGCTGCGGATCCATCCAAGTGCTCACCCTAGATGCTTGTCAGCAAAGACTCGGGATTTCGTCACGAGGAGAGGAAGTAGACCTGGTCACATACTCTATACTCATAAAAATATGCAGCAAGATAGTATCAATACAAACATTATGTACCGGTAAGTATCATAGGCCGACAACAGTTAGATAACATATATAAAGTAAGAGACGGAAAGATAGTCATGCTCACAATCAAATATAAACACTACACAATCCAAGAATAACATCAAAGTTTCAATCACCAAGTCTGAATCCAATAAGTATGAATATGAGAATATGAATGCACATGCAATGCAATGATACACACACGCTCCGAGCGGAATAACTCTACGTCTCGGTAGTCGTGACCCATGGAGACCCGCAAAATCCATGTACCTGTTGTGGTGCACAGCCCGATCCAATCTATGTATATATTGCAAGACGTGCAATCCGATTCAATATATGTATATGTTACAGAACGTGCAACCCGATCCAATATATATTGCGGCACGCAACCCGATTCAAATGCATAATCATGTATGTATGAATAATATCAAATGCCAATGAGAATGTATCAACAACAATGAGAATATACCAAGTCAATCGTGCCACGCATGGACACATAATCATCATGTCAAGAATAAATCAATTCTTTCTCTATATACGATCAAGTCTAGTATCATGCACGTGGTGGCGAGCCACTAGATCAAATAAGGCAACAAACCACAATCAACAACAGTACCAACCTAAGTATTCCATCCCAACTTCATACTCGAGGGCGTAACATGCTTTCTCCAACATTTACTAATTCTACATATGCTTCTCTAACCGGAGTCTAACCATAAGGTAAGCCGTAACCTACCTAGTGTCGCACCCGTTTTTTACCACGGTTCGCGACGTAATGGGTCGATTCCCTGAATTGATTATGTTGTTGAGGAGTCACCACTTAATTATTCTACGATGAATTAGGGCACCTAAATGTTAACTAAATGCTGCAAAGTGAACTCCGATTACTGGTCTGCGCAACTATTTCTAGGCGAGGGTTCTTTATTATCCTAAAGGGAAGGTGTTAGGCATCCTTTAAAATCCGCTAACTTGCGGTTATCCGGTCAAACTCAAGTTAATTATTACGCTAAGAAAAATGCATGAGTATAAAGTTAAAATAATGTTGCAAGTAATTAATAAAAAAGATGCATTTTGATAAAGTAATGATTTTTCCCTTTTGAGGAGTTTTGCAAAAATAAATTTCCGGTCTGAAATTCGGAAGAGTATGCATGGCATTGCTTTATAAAAATATATGTAAAGTTGATTTTTTTGAATGAAAGCGTGCATTATAAGGTATGATTTATAAAATACATGTGAAGTTGATTTTGGATAAAAGGCATGTGTTTGTATGGCAAAATACATAAAAAGTTAATTTTTTTGGATAAAGTATGCATTTATATGAAAGTTGATAAAATACATATTTTTTTGCAATTGATAGTAAAGGAGAAAAATAAATTATTTATAATGTAAAGAAATAGTTTTTTTGAAAGGTATTTTAAATCATAAGATTGGATAAAAAACAAAACCGTATTAGTATGATTAAATTGCAAATAGAAGATGACCAATTTGTTTTGAAAGTTTGAACATGCAAACCGAGCCTAAAGTAAATAAACTACCAACGAGTTTCCGATTTTAAACTACTCGAGCCTAAAATAAATAAACTAGCGGCGGGTTTCCAATTTAAAACTACCCTATTAATTTGATTCGGGGCCTAATTATTCTAAGTGTTCCGATGACCGCACAAAATTAAATAATTAAGTTACAACAAAATAAAACGACGGATTTAGGGAATAAAAGTAGCGACTAGGATGGATGACGATGTCATCCCGCCCTATTTGTTTTAGAAATCCCGAGGCCGAAGAATGCAAGGAATATGGACACGGGTCTTCGTTTGATAATGGTCGTGATGAGTCTCATACCGAGACTCTTCATTGCTCCCGATACATTTCATGCAAAACGAAAGAAAAGAAAAGGATTAGTGACAGGACATGAAAATACATATGTATAAGAAAAATGTAAATAAATAATTTTAGCAAAATAAAGCAATACGTTGTTGGACCCTCAAGCCCCAACATTTTTCAAGATAGATGTGCAGGAGACGAAATGCGGGGCCACATGTCCACGGGACATGCAAAAGGAAAGGGGAAAACACTTGTACAAGTTAGAACCTATACAATGTTATCATAATAATACAAAGGAAACATAAAGTTGAACCCACATCTTATGAGCACTTTTATATCAATTAGCATTCTAAACAGGCTAACAGTGAATTCCAAGATACATAGTGCAGGCAGCAACTGATACGTTTCAAAGGCTCCTTAACTTGGAGGTAACTCAAAAAGAAAAGGGATCAACTCTAATAGCTCATATACACATCAGGTATTCAAACAAATGCCAATTCATTAAGAATTCAGTATACACTTTACTGTTTTGAGATCAACTCCAAATCAAGAATTTTACAAGTTAAGACCAGTTCATATACTAAGAGAAGATCAAAATGGCTTCTCTCTCATACAAGGCAGTCCTAAGAAAGAACTGGGACAAGACAAGTGACACACACAACACCAGAAAGCAGGGCTAGCATATACATAAAGAGTCAAACCAAATGCCACTTAAACAACCCACACCTAAACATATAACCTAAGACAACACAAAATGAAGCTTTGATGGATGCAAAGAGTCAGGTTAATATTGAGACAGTGGGAGAGCAAGACTATGTATGCAAGGGAAGGGGAGAATATATTCAGACCTAGGATAATATCCTGAGTACAGCAGGCTGAGGATTTGCCTAGGCTCACAACATTGAAGTAACTATTGCACAAATATGATCCAAGCCTATTGATCATTCTAATCCCTTAGATAACAACATGAGTTCGTACAGGTAGGAGTTCAGTGCTTGACACATGACATGGTACAATGTGGTTCAGATGCAAATAGAACAAAGCCTAGAGTCAATTTAGCAGGACATTAAGACTTGGAGATGCATAAATGGGCATCTCAAATCAAAATAATATGTTTAGGACCCTACTTATGTTATGTTACTGACCTGATGTCTTTTAGACAAGTAAAACCTTTTCACAACTAATTTGACAATCACAGCAGTCAAATGAATATATAGGCAGTCACATCACAAGACATTTTTTCGATACACTAGGTTACCTAGATTAGGCCAAACATGCATATTCTATTTAGGTAAGCAACATACATTGACCATATGACTCTAAAGACTCCAATACATGCTCAACATCAAAGATCAAATCATATTTGAATAAATACTACACTTACAAAAACATGATCAAAGCCAACTAACACATGTATCTCCAATTGTATAACTAATCTAAGATTATAGAAATCATATAGCACATACTAATATTTAAATTACACTAAAAACAGTAGTGAGAAGTATGTAACTTCATACTTAATTCCAAACAGTAGCAAATACATGAACACATACTAATATCTAAACAAATACAAGGATTGTAATATCTTTAAACTAAGTTATACATGTTAATGAGTACCTTTAATGCTAAACGAATTTACCACATAACAGGCCTGATGACAGATTTTTAAGTATTCATACAGATTGCGCAAACTTTCACTTAGGACACTTATTACAGCCGACAAGGGATTCCGATAAGGAAAAGCACACAGCATGATATTTCAAAAAAAAAACCAAGGCCATTGATTTAACTAATCATGTGGTGAAAAAATGTCCAGACAAACACACATCATATGGAGCTAGACGTAATCTCTTAACACAACATTCAAGTATTTATCCATTTAGCTAAATAGGTTTGATAAAAAGACATCATGGGGGTGTTTAACTGATCTAGATCATGATACTTCTGGACTGAAATTGAACAACATACTTGGGCATAACAATCAATTTAAATAAGTAAATATGATACTCAAGTAATATACCTCAAAATCCCATTTCATATAGAGTGAGACTTAGCATATATGCTTCAATCCAGAATCTAATCACCCTAACATATTTAAACAGAATAAGATAATTAACGACCACTAAACCTAGCAGTAAATACACCGAGCACATAAACAAAATGAAATATGGAAGGAATTTGAGTTTACCTTCTCCGGGCAGCGAACCGAAGCGTCGTCTCGAATCGTCGACTCCGCTCGGAGAGGTTTTGTTTATGCGATTAAAAGGGACAAGGGCCTAAATGTTTTGTGGCTTTGTCGAACCAGAAATGGGAGTAAAAAAACCTAAGGAAAAGTCGATTTTTAGTTCGGCTTTTGAAGAACCGAGAGTTTTTCGTCCGAGAGAAAACCTCCTCCCTAAACACAACCCAAAGGGCTGTATCTATAGCCCACAATTGAGACCCTAATGGATAATATTTGAAATTCGAATTCAAAGAAAAAGATTGAAAATATGACGGTTTTCCCCCTGAATTTTGAAAAGTAAGAGATGATGATAAAAGGGTATGGATTGGTGCCTTTACCCATAGAATTCGAACAGGAAACGAGCTTCAATCCGAAGGATCTCCATGTTTCCCTTTTGAGAGGTCAGAACGTCTCTTTACAGTTCTGGAGTTTTGAAAAAAAAGGATGAAGGGACATAAAGGGATGATGAGAGTGGTCGATGGTGGCAGTGTCATCGGAGATGACGTTTAATCGACGGTCCGAAGGTGATTTCGGTGGGGACTGCCGGATTTTGGGAGGTCTGGTTTTTGGTATTTAGGTATTAGGTTTGGGGACGATTTGGGTTTTGGGTGGAATGGGTTGTTAGGGTATTGGGCTGATGGGTGAATGGGTTGGGGGAATATGGGCGAAAAGGAAAAGGGGTTGGGCCGAAATGGTTTGGGCTGGTTTTGATAATTTTTGGTAGGTTGATCTTGTTTTGGGTGAGAGGGAATAAAATGAGAACTTGGTTAAAATAAAAGGGATTTATTATAAAAGAGATTAGAGATGGCAATGGATCCTGGATCCGGTGTATCCAGATCCGTTTTATAGGATATGGATCTTCAAAATTTGGACCCGACGGATCCTGATCGGACCCGGATCCGTTTCCGACGGATCGGATCTGGATCTGGATCTTGTATTTGAGATCCGTATCCGGTCCAGATCCGACCCGTGGATCTATTTTTTATTAAATATATTCATAACCTAGAATGTAATTTTATAAGTATTTTCTTAAAATTGCTAAGCACATCCTTGCAAGTTTAATTCTCAAAACAAGTTTAATTTATTCCCGCGTTAACTCAAAAATAAAAAAATAAAGAGGTAACTTCGATAATAAAATCAATGTTATATTAGTGAATGACTAACATCTCCATAGACAAGTAGTTAAAATTATATTCACTTCATTTATGAAGATTCCAAGCACATGCAAGTTCTGCATTGTGGAAATACTAGTCAGCATTTTCCACAACTATTGTCATTGTCCAACATTTTTAATTAATAGCTCATAATCAAAATGAGACAACGAACAAAATATCTCATATGAACATTTCAAAATTGAAAAACAGGAAACTGTTACTTAAGTAAAAATCGTTTGTCAGTTCAAAAAAAAATTCTTAGCAAGGTTACATTTTTAGCAAGGTAAATTTTTTTACATGTGGATCCAGATCCGATCCGTGGATCCGAATTTGGATATGATTTTTATGGATCCGCTGGATCTGGATTCAGGTATGAAAAATGGATCTGGATCTAGTAGGATCCGGTCCAGATCCTATCCGTTGCCATCCCTAAAAGAGATGCTTTGCAAAAAAATATAAATTATAAAGATAACGATGTGATAATAATAAAACATGATATTTGCGAAATGCTTAATGCTTAAATTAAAAATGCGATGCCGTTTTGCGAAAATAAAATAACATAAAATATTAGAACAAAACTATGATTAGGATATTAAAAGGCGAATGATAGTAAAAAATATGAATAATAATAATAATGATATGGAGAATAATATATATATATTAAAACTATTTTGAAGTGTCAGAATATTTTAAAACGCAAACAGATAATCGGAAAAGAGGGGACAAAATTGGATGTCAACACCTAGTAGCCGAGCGGGAGCTATGAACGATCACACTGGAGCCTTACCTTTCTGAGGGTCTCGGTTATACTCGAAATCTAGTCTTCATTGGAACCTAAGTTAGGAATGGAAATTAATAGTACCCATACCGCTCTACTATCTTTTGAATCAAAACCAACTATGAAAAAAGGGGAAAACGGGAAATTCAAAAGTGAAATTGGTAATCTAACGATCTAGAAGTCTAATCATACTATTCAATTGCTAAATTAGCTCAAGAATAGGGTGATTCCACTATTCAAGTGAAAACCCCTAATTTAGTATGAACCCTAACTTTCAAGCTTTCAATCCTTCAATTATAGCAGAAGATTCAAGCATGTTGGTTACTAATTCATCAATTTCCGTGCTTAGAGTAGTCCTACTCACCAATTAATCTCACGTATTAAGCTTAAGAATCAATTAACCCTATGTAGGTAGAGACTCATCTTCTTCATTAAATGGGAAATGAAGGATTTAACTTAGCATTAAATATAGTCTGATTATGTGTTTTTCGCTGCAGCCGTAAGGGGTCCGCTACATTGAAACCGCTTTCGCGATGCTGTCTTGCTATAGTGCATCCGCTCTAGCGGAGTACCGTTCGCTGGAGCGAATTCCATAGGATCCATAATATGCGCGCCAGTGGACTAGGCCTTGTCGTGGCGGATCCGCTATGGCGCACGATGGCTCGCCCCAGTGAGACATCAAGCACAGTAATTTGCCTCTTTTTCACTAACTTCTTTTCGAAACTCGAAAATCACCTGAGACCTCCAGATGCAAACAAGACATGTAAATCTACATAAAAATACGCTACATATTCACTCGTGGTCTCAAAATCCCCAACAGAGGTTTATTTGATCGGCAACCCCCCAATGACCAAAACCAACTTCCCGATCAATATCCCAACGCGCTCCCGAGTGCCTCGGAAATCGAACTGAATATCTCACCAAGTCACAATCGATCATCCGGACCTCTCAGAATTACCGGATTTTCGAAAAAAAAGTTTTGTTACCCAAAATTCAAGTATTGGTCAAACATTTCTCACCTTGAGGTTCTATTTTGAAAAAATCATAGAAGTCTCGTCTGATCACCTCGAGAAATGTACCACCCATCCACGCGATCGTACTTATAGGACTCGGGGAAAGGTCACCAGGGATAAATGGGTCAAAAGTGCAATAACGACCTAACAGATCGTTACAGGCGAACTAGTGGGATGGTGACACGTGGCTCACTATCTCATTTAAGGACATATTTGGCCAATACTTTAATGATGTGCCTTACTTAGCCAAAAAGTATAACGAAGGGTATAAATAAACTATATTTGAAAGTTCAATGGTAATTTTGGCTCTTTTTGGGAAAGAACATCAATGCCCAACAATAACAATAATATACCTAGTGCAGTCACACAACGTGGGGTCTGGAAAGGATAGAGTGTACGCAAACCTTACATCTACCTTGGTAAGTAGAAAGGTTGTTTCTGAAAGACCAACGGCTCAAAACAAAGCATAAGCACAAGCAAAGCAAGAGAAACGACTAGACCAAGACAAGAAATTTAAAGCAGTATGAAAATGAGAGTAACAAAGGTGAATAAGTCATGATGAAGCATTCTGAAAAAAGAAGCAGTAAGTAACGCATGTAAATTAGATAAACAAAGTACACGAAAGAACATACAGCAATAAAAATCAAAGGACATGAGATAATAAAATAATATTATACCTACTAGCATGATAGGCTAAGCAGGGCTACAATAAAAACACTACAACTACCAGTATGTAAGCGTAAGTAGGACTACACTCAACTACCTACTACCTTTCTACCCTAATCTATGTCCTCCACAACCCCCTATCTAAGGTCATGTCCTCAGTAAGTTGCACCTGCACCATATCCTGTCTAATCACCTCTCTCCAATACTTCTTCAGCCTACATCTTCCCCTCCTGAACCCATCCATAGCCAACCTCTCACACCTCCGCACTAGAGCATTTGTACATCTCCTCTACAAATGCCCGAACCATATCAACCTCGCTTCCCGTATCTTATCCTCCACCGAGGCCACTCCCACGTCGTCCCGGATATCATCATTTCTAATCTTATCCCTCCTTGTATGCCCACACATCTATCTCAGCATCCTCGTCTCCGTAACTTCCATCTTTTGGATGTGAGAAGTCTTGGCTGGCCAACACTCCGCCCCATACAACATAGTCGGTCTAACCTCCACCCTATAGAATTTGACTTTAAGTTTTGGTGGCACATTTTTATCACACAAGACTCCAGATGCAAGCCTCCATTTTATCCACCCTACACCAATACGATGTATAACATCGTCATCAATTTCTCCATTCCCTTGGATAATACACCCGAGATACTTGAAGCTTCCTTTTTTAGATGACTTGAGTACCAAGCCTCACCTTCACGCCTGTCTCATGGTCGTTCCCGTTAAAGAACATCAATGCCCACTACATATAAAATAATTACCCTTCCATGCCCCCATTACTTTCATATCCCCAAACTATTTTCCCTTTCTACCCATTGTAGCTTTTATAGGTAATTATCTCTTTCTTTTTTATTTCTCTACTTCTTTTTTTCTTTCTTTTTTGTTGTTTTTTCTTTTTCTTCTTTTTGGTTCATTTATTTCCCCCCAAATCATAGTACTATTTTATTTTCTTTTTCATCATAATTTGATTCCATATTTAATTCTTTATTTTTTATTTTTTATTTTTTTTCTATTTTCTTTATTTTTTTCCCTCTCTTGTTCCCTTTTTAATTTCATTTATTTTTTTCTTTTTTATCTCCGTAATCTAATTTTATTCACATCGTTTGTTCATTTATTTTATTTTTCCAAAATCATAGTACTATCTTTTGTTTGCTTTCTCACCATAATCTGATTCAATATTTAATTCTAGCTCTTTTCTTTTTCATTTTTTTCTATTTTCTTTATTATTTTAATTTCTCGTTCCTTTTTTTATTTTATTATTTTATTATTTATTTTTTATCTCCATAATCTAATTTCATTTACCTTTTCTGTTATTTTTATTTATTCTTCTTTTTAAATTTCTGTTGATTTTCATTTATTCATTTATTCTTTTCTCCTTTTTTAATTTATTTTTTTCCAAATTATTTTTTCTTTAATTTCTGTGTTTCTTCATAATCTAATTCTACAAACCTTTTAGCTTTTTTTCTTTTTTATATCAATAAAAAGGATACAACAACAACAACAACATACCCAGTGAAATCCCACACCGTGGGGTCTGGAAAGGGTAGAGTGTACATAGACCTTACCTCCACCTTGTTAGGTAGAATGGCTATTTCTGGGAGACCTCGACTCAAGACAAAGCATAATCACAAGCAAGGCAATCAAAACAAAGCAAGAGTAAAGAGTAAAGTAAGAGAAACAGTCAGACTCCGATAAGGAATTAAAGCAGTATAAAGTGCATTCGAACAAAATGGATAAGTAGCTAACACACCTAAATAAGCTAGACAAAATACACTAAAGAACACATAACATCAAAAATCAAACTACAGTGGATTATAAAGCAATAATGTGCCTATAAGTGATATGCTAATCGGGCCTACAGTAATAACACTACAACTATCAATTTGTAAGCATAAGTAGGACTACGCTCGAGTACCTACTACTCTTCTACCCTAACCTGTGTCCTCCACAACCCCCTATCTAAGGTCATGTCCTCAATAAGTTGCACCTGCGCCATATCCCGTCTAATCACTTCTCCCCAATACTTCATCGGCCTACCTCTACCCCTCCCAAACCCGTCCATAGCCAACCTCTCACACCTTCGCACTGGGGCATCTGTGTCTCTCCTCTGCACATGCCCGAACTATCTCAACCTCGCTTCCCGCATCTTATCATCCACCGAGGCCACTCTCACTTTCTCCCGGATATCATCATTTCTAATCATATCTCTCCTTGTATGCCAACACATCCATCTCTGCAACTTTCATCTTTTGTATGTGCGAAGTCTTGACTGGCCAACACTCCGCCCCATACAACATAGTCGGTCTAACCACCACCCTATAGAACTTGCCTTTAAATTTTTGTGGCACCTATATCAATAAAAAGGATAACTAATATATTATGTTTTTTTATTTTTTTCTACATTTCAAAAATTATGTATTCTAGCATATAGTATATCAAATCAATAGTAGTCGAAGTATATTGTTGCAGTATATTATGATACCCACATGGTATCACAGAGGATTGACACTTCATTCCTTCAAAAAAAAATACTCAGTCCTCTATGATACCAACCTGATATATATCATATACTAACAGAGTATTATAGAGGATTGATTCATCCCTTCAAGACAAACACAACTCAGTCTTCTATGATACCCACATAGTATATATCATATACTGACAGAGTCTCATAAAAGGTTGATTCATTCCTTCAAAAAATACTACTCAATCCTCTATGATACCTATATGATATATTATATACTTAGATGGTATCATGAAGGATTGTTGAAGTTCTTGAATGCAACAGTCCCCAATCCTTCATGAGACCATCATGGTATAAAAATATACTGAGATGGTATCATGGAGAACTTGTTGAGTCCTTCACATGTGTCAGTAGTCTTGCATGATACCATCATGGTATGTACCATATACTGAGATGATATCTTGAAGGACTACATATACCATGATTGTATCATGAAGTACTGATTCATGATACTGTCATGTTATATATCATACACTGATAGGGTATCATAAAGGAGTGATTCATTTTAGAGTATCACATAGATTGGTCCATTTGTTCAAGAAAAACACAACTCTATCATCTATGATACTCACATGGTATATATCATATACTAATAGAGTATTACAAAAGTTGATTCATTCCTTCAAGAAAAACACAACTAATCCTCTATGATGCCACATGGTATGTGTGTGTATATATATATATTATTTTTATTTACAAAAGAAAAAGTTATAATAATATATTCTATGTTAATTTATATTTTAATATATATATTATTTTTATTTACAAAAGAAAAAGTTATAATAATATATTCTATGTTAATTTATATTTTAGTATATATATTATTTTTATTTACAAAAGAAAAAGTTATAATAATATATTCTATGTTAATTTATATTTTAATAAATAAGCTAGTGACCTACATTTTTTAGTTACTTCTTGTTGTAGTTTAATTATTTATTTTTTCTATTTTTTAGTTATTTTAAAAATAATTAACTAATATTTGTATCTTTGTAATTTAATTTTATCATAAAAAGACAAAAGATAGAAAATGCAAAAATATAGAAAAAGAAAATAAAGGGAAATGAAACATTGAACTTATTGATAAGGGCAGAAGACGTCATATAGCATTTAGCACTACAATTAGTGTAGTGTATTAGAGAAACAGAACAAATCAAAAGCACCGATTAATGTGCAATTGAAGCTGAAATGGAAGGGTCTGACCCCGAAGATCATGGGAGGTATCCGGGTAAATTAAATTTTCATATTGAAAATTAATTCCTTCAATATTTCATTCCCAATGATAGAAGATATATATAATAATAGAATATAATACTAATCTAGTTTACCTAAAATATAAGATGCTAATTATTTATAATTATCATATTAATTAATTTCTAATTAATTACACTCTTAATTACAATATAATCATATCATGATTTTATGGAGAGTAAAGATAATTATGGGACTGTCCCATAATTATTCTAACAGTCCCCCACAGTCTTAGCGGGAGGTTCACGGATGTTGAGATTATCCCTGAAATCATCAAAAAGTACGCGCGGAAGACATTTTGTAAAGATATCTGCAATTTGATAGCGGAACAATTCATGGAGAACACAGAGTTGTCAACGAGCAACCTTTTCTCGGACAAATAAGATATCCATTTCAATATGTTTTGTGCGCTTATGCTGAACAGGATTTCCGGATAAGTATATCGCAATCACATTGTCACAATAGACCATTGTTGCCTTTTAAATCGGACAATGTAACTTTAACAGTAGATTATGAAGCCAACATGATTCAGCAACTACATTGGCTACCCCTCGATATTCTGCCTTAGCACTTGACCGAGACAGTGTGGATTGTTGTTTGGACGACCATGAAATGAGATTATCCCCCAAGAACACACAATAATCGAAAGTAGAACGACGTGTGTTCGGGCAACCACCCCAATCCGCATATGTGTAGGATGAGAGCCTCAAGATGGAGACTTATATAGATGCAAACCAAAATGAAGAGTACTCTTAACATACCGCAGAATTCTTTTGAGAGCCCTCATATGTTCTTCCTTCAGATCATGCATGTGTAAACAAACTTACTGAACCGCATAGGAAATATCGGGTCTCGTAAAAGTCAGATACTGCAAGGCCCTAACTAGGCTGCGGTAATGTATAGAATCGTTGTATGAAGGACCGACAACGTTACTCAATTTTTCCTTTGTGTCAATCGGAGTATGTGATGGTTTGCAGGAAAACATCCCTGCTTTGTCAAGTATGTCTTCGGCATATTTCTTTTGACTGAGAAACATACCACTTGCATATTGAGTTACAGCAATGCCAAGAAAATAATTCAATGGACCCAAATCCTTCATTGCAAATTCAGTAGCAAGAAGGGACATAATAGACTGGCGAAGTGAAGTCGATGATGCCACAATAGCCATTTTAAATCTTTAATATTGTAGAAGAGAATTAAATATTACAAAGTTCTTGCATTATTGGTAAGTGACAAACCCAACCCAAAATCTGAATTTTGCCCTAATTTCACCTATATATAGAGCACCTCCTCATTCATCATTAGACACATTATTCATATATTATTCTAAGTCTTAGAGACCTAGAATAAAACTCTCTTGAACCTCTGCCGAATTTCCTAGCTGTTCGAATGAGGTATACATCGGAGTTCTTGGAACTTACTGTCGAGGATCAATTGTGTGCGCACCATCAAAAATTACTAAAAGACTCCAGAGTTTCCAAACCGTAAGTATTCTATCAAAGTATTACGGTTATATACATGTTATGCATTGATGTGTTTTATATTACTACATAATCATCCTACAGTTCGTCGCTGGGTTTGAAACACAAACTTTTTCAAATTCCGCTGCGTACACGAACCCAACGAAAATCCTACAATAAGTTTGAAAAAAAGTTGTTTGTTGCATATTTGTCGTTAGTGTTGATGTTGGATGGATGTTGTGACAACATCTGTAAATGCTCAGGACAACATCTTATGAAGATAAGAATGTTGCCTGCGATGTTGTGACAACATTCCTAACAACATCTCTGTAACGATTTTGCCTATTCTTCCGGCCAAAACAGGTTGTGTTACTGTGAGTAAAAAATGACCTAGGCAAGCTTACAATGATGATGTGTTTAAAACGTGGTAAAAGAAATAGTCAAAGCTTGGAGAGGAAGCAGCATGAAGACCAAGTCCAGAACGTTGAGCTTTTTAAGGAGCAAGAACCGGTCCAAGCTGAAGCTTTCTTTTACTCAACCTCCGCAACCAATCAGTGAGGATTTCAAAGGAAGTTCCACACTATAAATAGAGGGGAGCTTCAGAGTACGATATCCAGAATTGAACGAGAAGAATTACCAAGAGAGCTCTCAGATATTCACCTTAGAAACTAGATCAACACACTTAGCCTAAAGTAGTATAACAACATCTAGTCCCACATTACTATTGCTGCCCAGATTCTAGATCAAGCTTATATTTCAAGCAAGTGTAATGAAGATGTTGTATTTGTCTTTTTAGATATTTTAACTTTAGGCTGAAGTCATCTGGGACTTCACTTTTGTTTGTAATTTCTTTTTTGCATCTATTGTTCAATCTTGTAAAAAGAAATTCATTTGTAATTGTATATAATTTATACAATTCTTTGGTCATTAACCATCAAGGGATATATTAATATATACCCTTGAAAATATAAACCTTGTGTCTCTTTACTTTTCCGCTGCATTTACTCTATAAAGGTTTATAATTATTTTATCACAATGTTGCCTCATATGTTGACACAACATTGAAGGCAACATCCAGAAACTGTTTTAATTGTTCTAACTGTTACGATTTTATTCTTACATATTCTTGATTATCCGTAGCCCCGGACCCAACAAGTGGTATCAGAGCCAACACTTGATACAATAAATATTTGATTCTGAATATTACGGCTATGGACTCAGCTATACAAAACGTTGGTAGACTTCCAATTCTTGATGGAACTAACTATGCCTATTGGAAAATTCGACTACGTTCGCACATCAAATCCATTGATGTTCGAGCTTGGAGATCAGTTTGCGAAGGCTATGTGATTTCCAAGTACCCAGCAGACGAGGATGGTGATGTACTTACCAAACCCGAATCTAAATGGACCGCGGAAGAGATCAACAATGCGAGCTTTAATGAAAATGCCCTAAATGCGATATTTGGATGGGTAGATATCTATATGTTTAAACTCATCCATAATTGTACTACGGCCAAGGACGCTTGGGAGACCTTACAAACTCATTGTGAAGGTACCTCGAGTGTACGACATACAAAGCTTCGCATGATTTTGAGCCAATACGAACGCCTAAGAATGGAAGAATCTGAAGACATAAAATCCTATTTTAAAAAGTTAATTGACATTGCTAATCAGTGTCAAGTGCTTGGTTCTCCTTTAACCAACACATAACTTGTGGATAAAGCTCTCAGATCTCTTCCTGAAAAATTTAATACTAAGATTTGTGCTATTGAAGAGGCCCATAATCTTGCTACCATGGATCTACATGCCTTGATGGGCATCTTTCAAACATATGAGATGAACATGAAGATCCATATAGATCTGTATAAAGACAAGACTTTGGCACTCCAAGGACAAACCTCAGAAACTGAATTGGAAAACGAGGAAGAAAACTTGAAGGAACTGGGAAATGGTGCAACTGTTGCCTTACTTACTCGTCGATTCAATTCGATGGTGAGAAAGATCAACATTGATCGCAATAAAGCCAAATACAAACATCATCAAAACCTACTCTTCAATAAACAACCGAATAGGTCACCTTCTGAGCAAAGAAATCACAATCCACTGAGGAAATCTAACTCCAACAGTAACAATTTCAATCCCAAACAACTCGAGGGAGTGCAGTGTCATGCATGCTCGGGTTGGGGACACTACGCTAATGAGTGTACAAACACCCTTAGAAAAATTGGTAAGGTTATGTGGGTAACTCTCAGTGATGATGAGAACGAAGAGGAGGAAGGAGATCAAGAAGAAGAACCACATGCAATGCTGGCAGCCATGTTCGAACACTCACTGTCCGACGATGAAGATGTTGTTGACAATGTTGTGACAACATCAGGAACAACATCATACTCAACATCTGGAATGTCTTCAACATCAGAGAGGTATGTATACTTTGACTATTCTGATGTAAATTGTATTAGTGGATTTTATTTCTTCATCTGAGGCTGTAAATTTGGATCTAGTTGACTCCAAAGACGACGTGATAAAGGAATTACAAAATCTTTGTAAAGCCTTAATCATTGAATCTGAGCAACTAGACTCAAAAGCAAAATTATTGACTCTTGAGAATAGCAATCTGAAAGGCACAATCAACCGATTAGAGGTGACACTTACTAAGAAGGACCTAGAGCTTGGTAAGATTCGTGCACGATTGAACATAGCTGAGACCACCTTTCAAAGGCTCAACATGGGAACCTCCAAACTGGATGAAATATTAAACTTCAATAAACCTATAAGGGCTGGGCTTGGGTACCAATCTCCTAGAAAAACAAATACTTCCAGAATCCATAGTCAAACTGAGATGATAAAATTTGTCAAAGAAAATCCGAATAATTCTCTGATCACTAAGATTGGATCGAAGTTTGTATGTAGCTTCTGTAAAAAGTCAGGACATCTTATGCCCTACCGCTACAAACTTCAAAACTCTACACTCAGAATATTGCCTAAAATGTCATCAGCAATGTTGCCAAACATCACTGACAACATTCAAAGCAACCAGCCTGAAAGCAGAAGGAAGAAAAAGGAATGGGTACCCAAACTGAATCTGAAATGTAATGTGTGCATAACTGCTTTACGTACTAACATTACAGGTTCTTGGTACTTTGATAGTGGCTGCTCACGTCATATGACAGGTACCAAAAGTCTATTGAAGGAGTATGGAGCATTCAATTGAGGATACATGACCTTTGGAGGAGAAAGTAAAAGTAAGATAATTGATAAAGGAACTCTTAATGTTCCGGATGTACCAGCCTTGAAAAATGTTTTTCATGTAGAAGGTTTGGTTGCTAATCTTCTTAGCATAAGCCAACTATGTGATGATGATCTCGAGGTGAAATTCAACAAGCTTGGATGCAAGGTTATAGATTCTGCAGATAAATGTGTCATGTCAGGAACCCGAACTGGAGATAATTGCTATCTAGTCGGTAGACAAGAGTTTTGCAACTTCGCAAAGGTAGGTGACTTGACACTTTGGCACCAAAAGTTGGGACATGTCAACTACGGCACCTTGGAGAAGCTGATCTCATTTGAAGCTGTCAGAGGCATTCCCAGACTGGATCCAAAAGATAAAACACTGTGCGAAGATTGTTTGAAAGGAAAGCAGACTCGAGTCTCTCATAATGTTGTCCAATGTGACAGACAACATTCAGGTACGTCTCATTGTTTTCAATTATTGCATATGGATCTTATGGGTCCAATCGAGGTAGATAGCCTAGGAGGAATGAGATATTCTTATGTGATAGTAGATGATTTTTCCATATTCACTTGGATCTATTTTTTAAAAGAAAAATCACAAACCTTTGAGATGTTTAGAACACTTTACTCTAGGATTAAAAATCTGTTTTGTTCTTCGATTTTCAGAATTAGATCTGATCATGTAAAGGAGTTTGAAAATCAAAACCTTTGCAAAATTTTGTGAAAAGAAAAGCATATTCCATGAATTTTCGGCACCAAAAACACCACAACAAAATGGGGTTGCCGAGAGAAAGAACAGAACTTTACAAGAAATTGCTAGAGTTATGTTAAGTTCTAAGCAATTGTCAAAGAGGTTTTGGGTAGAAGCCTTGAACACGGCATATCACATATCTAATAGAATCTATTTAAGGCCAGGGACCAAGATGACACCCTATGAACTGTTAAATGGAAAGAAACCTACATTGCGGTACTTTCATATCTTTGGGTGTGTGTGCTATATTCTAAATGACAGGGATCAACTGGCAAAATTTGACTCTAAGAGTGACAAGGGAATATTCGTTGGCTACTCACAGAATATCCATGCTTACCGAATATACAATCTTCGGACAAAGACCATACAAGAGTCAGTCAATGTTATTTTTGATGACCTATTGGATATATCTGGTAGATCTTCAGAAAACAACATTGTGGTTGCAGTTGAAGAGGAGCAACCCACTGAAGAAACAGATGTTGTCCCGACATCAGAAGAAACATCTGAACCTCAAAGAGATAACACAGGGGACGAAGTCGATGAGGAGTCTGCTACTAAACTGAATGATCAAGTGAGAAGAGACCCTCCATTGAGGAATAGAAGGAACCATCCACCCGACCAGGTGATAGGGGGAGTTTTTGAGAAGAGGCGTACAAAATGGAAAGAGCCACTGAATTATCGAGAAATGGTAAGGTATGTGTGCATGTCCACCATATACCAACAGGTAAGTCCTTATTGTCTTACATCTACTTTGGAACTTAAAAATATTGGGAAAGCATTAAAAGATAATTTTTGGATTCAAGCCATGCAAGAGGAGCTTGAACAATTTGCCCGAAATGAGGTTTGGGACTTGGTACCACGACCCAACAACACAAATGTTATTGGGACCAAGTGGATATTCAAAAACAAATCAGATGAGTTAGGGAAGATTGTTAGGAACAAAGCTCGACTTGTTGCTCAAGGATATACACAAGTAGAAGGTATCGACTATGACGAGACCTTCTCTCATGTGGCTAGAATTGAGTCAATAAGATTGCTTCTTGCTATTGCTTGCTATCTAAAGATTACCTTGCACCAAATGGATGTTAAAGGTGCCTTCCTCAATGGATACTTGGACAAAAAAGTATATGTTGAACAACCAAAGGGATTTGAGGATCCTCACCATCCACATCATGTGTACAAGCTCAAGAAAGCTTTGTATGGACTAAAACAAGCTCAATGTGCATGGTATGGTCATCTAACTAACTTCTTTGTTGAGTTTGGTTTTACCCGTGGAGAAGCTGACAGAACATTATTCATTAAAAGACACGGTGTAGATGTAATAATAGCTCAAATCTATTTTGATGATATTGTTTTTGGTTCGACTATAGAATCACTCTTGAAGTCATTTGTCGAAGCAATGTCGACAACATTTGAGATGAGCATGATTGGAGAACTAACATTTTTCTTAGGCTTGCAGATTAAACAGGATGAAGATGCGATCTTTGTATCTCAAAGCAAGTACGCCAAGAATCTTGTTAGGAGATTTGGTCTAGAAAATGCTAAACACATGAAGACTCCAATGAGCTCTACGCAACAGGTATGTAATGACGATGTTGGACAAGATGTTGACCCAACATTGTACCGATCTATGATAGGTAGCCTTTTATAACTTACTGCCAGTCGCCCCGATATCATGTTTAGCGTATGTGTTTGCGCCAGGTTTCAAGCCAGTCCCAAGGTATCTCATCTTAATGATGTTAAAAGTATCATTCGATATGTTGCCGATACAAGTGACTTGGGAATTTGGTACTCCGAAGACACTAATCCTAATCTAATAGGATATAGTGACTCGGATTGGGCCGGTGATATAGACGATAGGAAAAGCACTAGTGGTAGGTGTTTCTATCATGGCAATAATCTAGTCTCATGGTACAGTCGTAAACAAAATTGTGTATCACTCTCCACCGCCGAATCTGAATATGTGACAACCGGAAGTTGTTGTGCTCAACTGATTTGGTTACGATATATGCTAGATGACTATGACATATCTAATAACTCTATGATTTTGTACTGTGATAATCTGAGTGCTATTAATATTTCCAAAAATCCTGTTCAACATTCACGTACAAAGCACATAGACATAAGACATCATTTTTAAGAGACTTAGTGGAAAAATAGCTAGTTCAAATCGAACATGTTGATACTCTTTTTCAACTGGCTGACACTTTTACCAAACCTTTAGATCATGAGAGATTTTCTAGCTTGAAAAAATCTCTTGGTCTCTGTTTTCTTTGAAAATAAGACAGGCTAGGTAGATGTTGTCCGAAATGTTGTCCTAACATTCTGGGTAACATTTACTGTTGAGTCAATATACAGGATAAGTGTTGTAGTGATGTTGCACTATTTTTCAAAAGATTCAAGCATGACTCTAAAAGGACAAGATATGAATGCGATACCGTTCTCTGCAAGTATCATAAGAAGGCGAAGCCTCTATTAAAAGATTTGGATGTATACAAAAAGAGCAAAGCTCTAAGATTAGTATCGTTCCTATTCTATAGGAGTACCACGTACTTCAAAAAGGTTGAAAATTCCTCAATATTTTTTTTAATCTGTATGTGTTCAACTAAGTTGATTAAGGACAATGGTAAAATGTTACATTAGTCTGGCGATCAGTCTCATAGGGAACATATACGGAAATATCATCTACCAAATCAGAAAATCCTTGGAATCTCATAATGCTTGTTTAACTTTGAAATGTTGCCAGCATCATTAACAACATCGTGTTCTAGTACATTGATCAATCTGATTTATCTTATTTTATTCTTGTTTTTGGTATTTAACACGTCTCTGTCTTTAACGAAAAATCCATAAATTATGGAGGACCGTTTTTATTTAAATTTTAAATGATGTTATGTGCTGTGTAAATCCTTTATTTTAGGTATGTAAAGAGTTTTTATTCTTCTATACAATCTAAATTTAAGGAAAAAGAGTTTGAGTGTAAGTATATTTTGCCATAATGAAACCTTCCATTTTTGTCTTGGAATTGTCACATCAGCCAATCCATCGAATCATGGCAGCCCAAACACCACCGTCACTTTTTAAAACCCAAAGCTTCTCTAACACGTCCAAATCTTCAAAACCCTCTCCCATGTCCATTTCTCCAAAATTCACAAACACCAAAGATTATTCCCCAATGTCGACTAGTCCAGCAAATAGCAACAAGGTTTACAAGCATTATACTTCCATCAATGACTTGAAACCAGTCGAGGAGGACTGCACATAGGCCTTGATCCTGCTTGGTTCAGACAAGCAATTATAGGTGAGCTACCCAGGCGATAATGAAAACCCAATCGATGTTGATACAATATTTGATTTCTCAAACCTTGCCTCAAGACAGTCAAAATCGACATTTCCGACGCAAAGGTCAAAAAGGGTTTTCGAAAAGCAATTCGGTGACAACCTTTATGCCAAAAGATCCAGGGAAGAGTCGACTTTCCCTGTTGATACTACCACAAGCAGCGGCACTGACACCAATTTCAGTGTCCCCAGTTCTTCCAGAACTCCATCAACTTCCATTCCACAAGCAGAAACTGAGAAGGAAAAAGAAGAAGAGATGTCAGATGACATACCTCTACGAAACTTCATTCCAAAAGGGGTCCGCAGAACATACTGGAATTTTGATAAAAATGTTACCTCAACATCAAAGGCAATAGACGAGGAAATGGACCCAGACTATGTTGCCCCAACATCCGAGGCAACACCTGCAGCCACCTCATCCGAATAAGAAAACACAGAATCTGAAACAGATTCTGAGGTAATTCCCTACTCTTCCATGTTTCAACGAAATCATGCTCCAGTAACTGGAATTTGTTTAAAAATAGAGGAGTTAGAGGGAATAAGGTGATTGACCTAACTTCATTCTCCAAAAATAGTTTAGTTGATTTCTTAAGTAGTCGAAAGATCTTAAGCTCTGTATTTGGTAAGAATCCTTATTGTGAGAAGGTGATTAGGGTGTTCTATGCTAATCTGACGCTTGTTGTTAAGGACATAACCTCAAAGAAATTTGGGAAAGTGTACCTATACAACAAGGTATATAATTTTACACCTAATATCATCAACTCCACTCTTGGGATAATTGTTAGTGAAAGAGAACCTTAACCAAACCCCACTGTGGAGGAACTCAATTCGATGATCAAGTACCTTACGGGGAATTTGGTCACTGTTTAGGCTCCTCGCAGTCCTGTGTCAAAACTCACTGTCTTGTTTGCCACTTTGCACAAACTTGCTATATACAATTGGCTACCTTCCCTCAACGAGACAGTAGTGACCCTTGATCAAGCATCACTGCTTTTTAAGATTGGAAGGAATCAGAAAGTTGATTTAGGAACCCTCATATTCAACCATGTATCCAACTTGGCAGAAAGACAAAGCAACAATGCCCTTCCATACCCCTCCTTGATTTTTCAAATCCTGCTCAACCAAGGTTTTAAGACTCCAAAAGGAGAAAAGCTGAGTCCAGCCTTAGAGGTTTACTCAGTACATCGAGCAGTTGTGAACAGTAGGGACTGGGTTATAGACCTGCCCTGGAAGAAAGATGAATGGGACACTGACACATCAAAGGATGTTGCCGACATTCCTGGCAACATTGGTCAAGGAAAGGTCCTAATGTCCAAATATTGGCTTCGACAACACATTACTGAACTTGACAGGCAAATTCAAGACCTAGTGCGAGCCAGGAACTATTATGTGGGCTTACTTTCTTCACAAAATGGGGGAGATGATGATGCTGATGTTGCTGCTGGAAGCAAACAGACAGGGGGATCTGCTACTGATGAGGATGCAGGCCATGATGTAGGGGGAGAAGAGTTGATATGATTGATTGTTGACTACTTCTGATTCTGTGGAGATGAAAATGGTGCTGCACAGAGTGATCGATCACAGAAAGCGGCTGGAAGCAACTGTGACTCGATTACTCTAGTCAAGGATATCATGTTGATGGATTGGAGTATTGATTCAATGATGAATGGAGTACTGATAATCTCTGTTTATTTGAATATTGGATATACTGACATTTGGAATTTTTTTTTTTGGTTTGTAATATTTTACTTTGGGATATTTGGTCTGTTCTTGCAGACATTGTGACTGCTTTCTAAAGTTGTTTATATATGTTCGCCTAATGTGGATTGTTATGAATGATTACTGTAGACTGATTATGCAGTTGCTGTAATAAGCGTACAGTAACAGAACATAACTCTTATCTAATCAAATCATCGATACAACACTGCTTGGAATTTACTACTGCAGGTTAAGGGGGAGCATAACACTGATCCTACTGATTCTTGGAATGTAAGGACTACATCGGGAATCAGTATCCTAGTCATTTTCACTTCGTATGGAGTTTTGTGAAGAAAGGCAAAAAGGGGGAGATTGTTGATGTTGGATGGATGTTGTGACAACATCTGTAATTGCTCAGGACAACATCTTATGAAGATAAGAATGTTGCCTGTGATGTTGTGACAACATTCCTAACAACATCTCTGTAAAAATTTTGCCTATTCTTCCGATCAAAACAGGTTGTGTTACTGTGAGTAAAAAATGACCTAGGCAAGCTTACAATGATGATGTGTTTAAAATGTGGTAAAAGAAACAGTCAAAGCTTGGAGAGGAAGCAGCGTGAAGATCAAGTCCAGAACGTTGAGCTTTTTAAGGAGCAAGAACCGGTCCAAGCTAAAGCCTTCTTTTACTCAACCTCCGCAACCAATCAGTGAGGATTTCAAGGGAAGTTCCACACTATAAATAGAGGGGAGCTTCAGAGTATCGATATCCAGAATTGAACGAGAAGAATTACCAAGAGAGATCTCGGATATTCACCTTAGAAACTAGATCAAAACACTTAGCCTAAAGTAGTATAACAACATTTAGTCCCACATTACTATTGCTGCCCATATTCTAGATCAAGCTTATATTTCAAGCAATTGTAATGAAGATGTTGTATTTGTCTTTTTAGATATTTTAACTTTAGGCTGAAGTCATCTGCGACTTCACTTTTGTTTGTAATTTCTTTTTTGCATTTATTGTTCAATCTTGTAAAAAGAAATTCATTTGTAATTGTATATAATTTATACAATTCTTTGGTCATTGACCATCAAGGGATATATTAATATATACCCTTGAAAATATAAACCTTGTGTCTCTTTACTTTTCCATTTGCATTTACTCTATAAAGGTTTATAACTTGTTTTATCACAATGTTGCCTCAGATGTTGACACAACATTGAAGGCAACATCCAGAAACTGTTTTAATTGTTCTAGCTGTTACGGTTTTATTCTTACATATTCTTGCTTATCCGTAGCCCCGGACCCAACAGTTAGCGATGAAAAAAAAGAAAAGAATGGAAGTGTTGTGACCATACCACTCATTCAACATATGCATCAAGACATTTGCAGTATATATGTAATCTAATTTTATTTGTTTGTTTGTTGTGTTTTAATCTGAAAGTTGGAGTTGTAATGTTCTATAGAGATATATTCAAATTTATATTGTTTCTTAGTATTTAAACTAGGGGTATTATGATCACCGATATTGATAAAATTAGGATAATAAGTTGTAGTATTTCAATCACTAAATATGAGTACTAATTTATGAGACTTACGAAAAACAATTATGACAAAAAACCCACATAGACCGAATGATGTTCACATTAGATGGACGTGATACTAGTTCCCACGTCTTATTTGTAATAAGTGCATTAAATTCGTCTAACATGACAGCTTTCCAATTCAGGATGGATAAGGCAGCTTTGGGATTTTTTGGTATGGGTGATGGTTGGACAAAGGTGGTTACGTTAAAATGTTGCTTAGATAAAAAAAAAATCCGTGCATTGCACGGGTTTCAATAGTCTGAGGTTGGATAGTTGGGCTTGCACGGGTTTCAATGGCATGTGTATCGAGTTGTGTCACGGGTAAGGTTGTAGCATTTTCCGGCCTATTCTCATTTCAGGTTTGGGTCAGGGGGTTTTGGTTTTGAGAAAGTCTCACATTGTTTTGAGTGTTTAGATGATACCTCAACATTAAATGTAGTCCGTCATCTAGAAAATCATATGAAGGTGAGGATGCCACTTGAGATGTTGCAAACGGGAATGTAGATTCATCAAAAATGACGTGATGAGAAATTATGATTTTTCATTTGTCATATCATAACACTTATATCCCCTATCAAGGAGTGGAACGGGCTTGAAGTTTATTAATTATGGTGGATGGACAAAGAGGATAACACAAACACCCAAAAACCCGTAAATGTGTAAATGATGGGAGACGGTGGTACAACATTTGTGTGGGTGACACATTGGAGAGTAATTTACTAGGAAGAATATTTAAAAGATATGTGGCCATTTGAAGAGCATGGTTCCAAAAACTTGGTGGTGTGGACGAATGCACAAGGAGAGTACGAATCATATTGTTTATTGTTCGAATTTTTCTTTCGGCTTTTCCATTTTGTGGAGATGTATGTGGATATGAAACCCGCAAAGACATCCCATTTTGGTGATAAAAATTATTAAAACAAGCATTTATGAAATCCCTCCCATTGAAAACATTTAATGGATTTTTCAAAATGAGTTTTGATAAAAACACTAAATTGTTTTAAAATGGTATAGGTTTGCGATTTATTCCCCAATGGAAATGTCCACAAAATTTTTGAATAATCATCTAAAACAAGCAGATGATATTTATGACATGCAGAACTCAAAACGGGTGATGTCCACAAATCACAATGCAATAGATCAAATGGCATAAGAGTACTGGCAGTAGAAGATACAAAAGGAAGTTTAACATGTTTAACAAACACATACGTTTGGAAAACAGAAGAGTCCAACGATTTATTACAAGAAATAAATTTATTCTTCCTAAGATTATCAAAAACTGGTGCTCCCGGGTGTCCCAACCAGTTGTGCCACAAAGAAGGAGAAATGACTGTAAAAGTAGATGGATTGGTCACGCAATTATTGGTGTGTGTGGATACAATTCCCCGATGCTATTGCATCTCATTAGTGGCATCCCTGTCACGACCCAAATCGGAGGGTCGTGACGGGCACTCGGACCTTACCTGCGGGGTACCATTAATCTTATACTCAACGTCTTATCACAATTAAACACGGACTAAGCCAAAAAAGGACTATGTAGAATCTTAACCAGAAAGCCCAACTTATATATATACATACCAAAGCCGACCAGGCCATTTATGACTACTATTCACAGGACATCGTCTACAAGCCTGTAAAAGAGTATGTGATATCACAAGGTCGGGACAGGACCCCGCCATACCCATATGTACATGCAAAAATATACCATACCAAGATTGGACCGATACTGCGAAACAAGGGGAGTGCTCCAAAATCCGTTGTGTTAGTAACCTACTAACGTAGATCGTCGCCTTCCCTACGTGAACCTGCGGGAATTAAACGCAGCTTCCCCCGACAAAAGGGACGTCAGTATGACTAATGTACTGAGTATGTAAGGCATAAGAAACATCATAACAGAGATACATAATAATCTGAAACAGAAATAGTCAACCAAGATAGAAACAAATGACCGGTAGTAAATGCCTCTGAGGGCCCTAATACATATGCATAAATGTTATGCACAATGCAAATGCGGTATACATATAAATATTGGCCACACATGGGCATCTTCTTTTCCATAACAGCCTCTGTGGGCATCATTTCATTATCATATTAGCCACACAAGGGCATCAATATTGGCCTCACATGGGCATCTTCCTTTTCGTGATATCTGTACCAGCTGCAGGTGGTGACGCGTATATAACGCCATTATCTTTTCCATATAGTAGTGTATATAACACATGTGGGTCCAGGGTAATACATGCATATAATGACAATGAAACATTCTGAACTTGTTAGATGACATAATATCCTTCACCTTAGGCTGACACTGTAAACATTAACATCTTTCCCATATACCTCAATAAGGATTTAGAAACATATTTAGACATGCTTTTAACATAAGAATAAATACACATGAACGTTCTTGACTACTAAGAGCAGAATAATTTATGAAACAATATTACAATTACGTTTCGTTACATAGAACATGCCAAAAGAAGAAATGATTTGCCTTAACATACCTTATATACTGATACGAACTTGTCAAAGGTCATGCATAAAGAATCAAAATCGGATCACCTTAATTGAAAATAACCCGTCACCTAATTTCACCCTGAAGTAGTCTTCGAATTACATTAAATGGAGTCGTTGTGCACAAGAGATATACGAAAAATAATGTTGCTCAACTCACTTCTGCCTACTTTTCTATAGAGAAATCTTTCTTATTTAGCATGATAAGAAATGTATATTCTGCCTACTATATATATATATATATATATATATATATATATATTATCCCCCCTTAATGTCACCTATCGGCCTAATTAGTGCCACATGGAAGCTCAACCAAACATTTATCCACTTTAATCCTAATTAGTACCACAATTAATCAATTGCTCACATAATTAATTTCTCCATCTCAATTCACCTAAATTTTAATGACTTATAAGACCTTCATATACTCAATGTCATAATCGTGCAATATAGCACTAGTCCATAACCTCTTTGGGGACATATAACTATTATTATTAATCTTCATCGTCACACTTATTAAGTCCTAAATTATTTCAGGACCGCGCCCTTATATATACTAAGCTCCTGATTTGCATATATATGACATAATTTTCACAAGGCTCGGGTCTACTTGCATATGTCCAGATACTCAAACCATCGCCCGAAAGTACGGGGTGTTACATCCTTTCCCCCTTAGAAACATTCGTCCTCGAATGTTGGGGTAACATATCTAATCCCCGTCACGTATCCAGAGAACACAACTACTATTTCACAGGGTCATATAATATAATATATACCATTACATCAGACCTCACATGGTCTTTAAGCATTAATAATATGAAATAGAACTCACCTTATGCTTCTTTTGAAATCTCGGCGTTGGTCTGGAATAGATAGGGATATTTGTGTTTCATCTCCTCTTCCACCTTCCATGTCATTTCTTCTACGTTCCTATTCCGCCAAAGAACTTTCACGGAGGCTACTTCTTTAGTCCTCAGCTTGCGGACTTGTCGATCTAAGATGGCAATAGGAACCTCTTCATATGATAAATTCTCTGTAATCTTCACATCGTCAATCGGTACAATCCGGGAAAGATCTCCAATACATGCTCTCAACATAGAACATGGAAAACCGGATGAACAAACTTCAACTCCGAAGGTAAGTCCAACTCGTAAGCTACTTGGTCGATTGGTCAGATTATGCGATATGGCCTAATATACCTTGGGCTGAGCTTTCCCTTTTTTCCAAACCTCATTACACCCTTCATATGATAAATTTTTAAGAAGACCCAATCATCTACCTGGAATTCTATGTCCCGCCGCCGCACATCTGAATACGACTTCTGATGGTTGCAGAGTTCGACAGTTGAAATTGAGTTTGAACATGAAATAAAGTTAAAATTGTGTGAGTAAAAACTTCAAAACTTATTTTTCAAACTTCAAATTTAAATATGAAATAATGGGCAAAGTTGATAAACCATCAATTACTTGAAATAATTTTCAAAAATCAAATTTAACCCAACTTCTTAGTTATTATCGTGTAACCCATAATGTATTGGTATATCAAAGGATGCAGGAAACAGAAATTACAAGTAACTGCTAATGTAAGAATTGAAATTACAATTCAACTAGAAAACTGAAAATTACAAAGATGTTGAACAAGAAAACTGGAAAGTGTTTTTGATTGCTGAGTCGAGTGTGGCACTCTGTCCTTAAGACAATATTGCCCCGTATGTATCCTTTATACGTCCTGGACAATTCGTCTCCCAAGATAAAATAGCAATGGAACAATTGAGCAAAGGAAACTCAAGAGCTACCGTGAAGAATATTGAGTAACGAAATGATGCTTGGAAGTTGTAGGAAGAAACTATTTTCTGCTTGTGTATTTTCGTGTAGTGTAAGTATTTTCAACAATAGTGTAAGGGGGTGTTTATATAGGTGAGGGAGGAGCTGTTTAATTGCCTCCATAACAGCCCATTATTGGCCAAATAATGGCCATTATGGAGGTAGTAAAGCCACCAAAATAAATGGTGAGAAAGACCAACGGATTGGCCATTATATGAGGAGTAATTCAGCCAAAATAAATGGCTGAATTGAGTGCTTGGCGTTTCTGTTCTGTCTGCCCAAATTCTGACTTTCTGAAAACTTCAGGGACCAAACTGTACATCTTGAAACTTCAGGGACCAAATTGTACATCTGAAAGAATTCTGGTCCAAACTGCACATATGGAACTTCTGGGATCAAACTGTACATCTGGCAAAGTTCTCTGGCCCAAAAAGATAATATCAGATGACCCATAGCCAACAGCCCACAGCCTACGACAAGAGAACCCAGAACCCGAAAATCCGGAATCGGACCGGACGGGACGGGCGGGCGGCGGCTGCGCGCGTGTGGGCTTTCCTCGAACCGAAGCACATCTAGGACCTCCCTCCTTTAAACACATGGGATACCCCTTGGGGTCCCAAACCCCAAACCAATTTCGAGTCTTATATACACAATAATTCTTTCTTCCTCTATCGATGAGGGAGAATTGATCACACACCACACTTTTTCATGCTTCAATTACCTTACTTCGTGAACCAATATCTCTTTCATTTTTCAATGAAATTCGACGATTCTTGGCCCTACGGTTATCTACGTACTTAGTAGATCATGCATGTGTGAAGAACCGGATTCTCCAATATGCGTAACACTAGTGTTTAAGCCGTTAAAGTTGGTCGGTCGCAACTCCCGACAAAGGCTAATTTCCAACAATCCCCTATTGAAAGAGATTTTGGCGCACTCACATGGTGTCTTTTAATTTCCAGCAATATTTCAACGGACAGATGTTGCATAAGGAGAGGTAGCTTCAGCTTTGAACCTTCCATAGTTGAATACCATCGGACTTACTTACTGCGCGGTGAACGTGATGTCTTGAACCGTCAGTGTTTAGTGTAAGCCAAGTCAATGGTACCAACACAACAAATTCCCTTACTCTCTTCTTCGTAATGTTTTGTCCGTTTTGGCCATGGACAATGTCTTGGATTCTTAAGTGCGTTCATTTGAGGCGGCCAGTCCTCGCACTTAAATAGGTGGTCTCCTACAAGGTATCCTGCTATACCCCACTTCACAAGTGTTAGGAACCATCAAAAGTTTCCCAAAACCTAACCTCAACTGTTGAGGATCATTACAGGTTTTGAAAACGTAACCTTTACCCATACTGCAGATAGCACTTAACGTCTATCGCGGGAACGACTTTGGATTTGGTGTTTCTTTACGAAATCACTATCCGAAGTGCTCATGCTTCCACTGAAGCGATCAACTGAACCTTTACAACTTAGTTTTCCCATTGAACCAAATTACTGGGATCTCCAGTTAGTAAGGTTGGGTTACCACTGTATTGGTCCTTATATTTTGAGTTTTAAGCCCATTCCCCTAGACAGGCAAGCCATCTGATCTTTGGGTAAGCCCTTTGTCAATGGGTCTGCTGTATTATCCTTTGACTTAATGTAATCAATGGATATTATACCCGTGGTGATTAGTTGCCTAACGGTCTTATGCCTCCGTCGAATATGACGAGACTTGCCGTTGTAGATAGCATTCCGTGCCCTTCCTAGAGCCGACTGATTGTCGCAGTGGATCATTACCGAAGGTACGGGTTTGTTCCAACACGGAACATCCTCTAAGAAGTCATGAAGCCACTCAACTTCTTCTCCTGCTTTGTCTAAAGCGATAAACTCCGATTCTATCGTGGATCGGGCGATGCAAGTTTGCTTAGAGGATTTCCAAGACACAGCCCCACCACCAATTGTAAATACATACCCACTGGTGGACTTGGTGTTCTCTATATCAGATATCCAGTTTGCATCACTGTGCCCCTCTAGTACAGTTGGATATCTCGAATAGTGTAACTCAAAATTTAACGTGTAATTCAGAATGGAGCCTATTTCACTCTCAATAGCTTCTTTCCAGAGCGGTGCTTCTGGAGTTGACAACGCCTTAGCAATTGTCCTTGGTTCATTATTAACCATATAAGCTACAAAGTCAGGACCGAAGGATTTATCCTTCTTGGCCCTTATACTTCGCCTTAGATCCATCTCTGGAGTCTCAAAGTTCTAAGAATCTGAAACACTAGATTCCGGATGTTCAGCCACCTCGAGATTCGCTAGATCTGAACCATCTAGATCCGGGTAGTCAATGACTCCCATTCTTGAGAGCTTTGTGCATAACTTCGTTTGCGAGAGGTTATGTCTTTTTCCTTTCTAGGAAAGGTACCTTCAAAGAATAAAGCATTCCTTGATTCCATAATTGTACCCTGGTGGATATCTGGAATATCTGACTTATGCACTAAGAAGTGATAAGCACTACTGTTATTTGCATATCCGATGAATATGCAATCTACAGTCTTAGGCCCAATCTTGACCTGCTTTGGCTTTGGTACTTCAACCTTTGCCAAATAACCCCACACCTTAAAATATTTGTAGGTGGGTTTCTTTTCCTTCCATGATTCATATGGAGTTTTGTCCTTACCCTTATGTGGGACTCTGTTAAGAATCGTATTAGCGGTAAGGACGGCTTCTCCCCACATGTTTTGGGGAAGACCGAAACTGATAAGCAAGGCATTCATCATTTCCTTTAATGTGCGGTTCTTACGTTCCGCCACACCGTTTGATTGAGGTGAGTGTGGAGCCGTCGTTTGATGAATAATGCCTACTTGGGCACAGTATTCCTCAAAAGGTGCTACATATTCTCCTCCTCTATCGCTACGAATGGATTTAATCCGTAGGCTCAGTTGGTTCACAACTTCTGCTTTGTAACGTCGAAACGCTTCAAAGGCTTCATCCTTACTTTTTAATAAGTAAAGGTAACAATACCGTGTGCTATCGTCAATAAAAGTCACAAAGTACTTGTTCCCCCCTCTAGTTTGTGCGAACTTCAAATCACATATATCTGTGTGAATAAGTTCTAGAGGAGCGGTATTCCTTTCGACGGATCAAAAAGGAAGCTTGGTGAGTTTTGCCTCTACGCACACCTCACACTTATGTTGAGGGTTTACGTCGATAGACGGCAACAACTCCATCTTTACCAGCCTTTGAATAGACTTGTAGTTAACGTGTCCCAATCTATGATGCCATAAATTAGAAGACTCAAGCAAATAAGAAGAAAGTTCAACTTTATTACTTGGACGCAATACAGACATGTCATTCACTTTGAAGAGGCCTTCACAGACGAAGCCTCTCCCTACAAATGTGCCATTTTTAGTGAGTACAAACTTATTGGATTCAAACACTAGCCTAAAACCAGCATTAATTAATAAAGGCCCAGAAACTAAATTTCTTCTAATATCTGGGACGTGCATCACTTCCTTCAGAGTGAGTTCCTTGCCGGAAGTCATCTTCAGGACTACCTTTCCAACCCCCAGCACGTCCGAGGAAGCGTTGTTGCCCATGAACAGCTTCTTGTCGGTGACCAGTGAGTACGTGGAGAAGGCATCTTTATTGGAACAGATGTGTCTTGTTGCACCTGTGTCCACACACCACTGCATCGGATTATCAACCAAGTTGGCTTCTAGCACCACTGTCGAGAAATCCTCAATCATGTCATCCAGGAGCGTGTCCTTGACGACGTTAGCTTGCGCCTTGCCTTTCGACTTGGCTTTCTGTTGTTGCTCAGTCTTGAGCTTGCGACATTCCTTGATCCTATGACCAGGTTTCCCACGGTGATGACAGTTACCTCGGAACGTCTCCGCTGCGTGGGCCTTGCCGTCTTTCTGGAACTTCCGCTTCTTGCTTGAGTTCCCTTTGGGCTCAGCCAGATTTGCCTTTGCCTCAGCAGTTTGTCTGCCCCTAGGTAAGGCCTTCCTGTTATCTTCCTGGATTTGGAGTTTGATAACAAGCTCTTCAAAGGTCATCTCCTTTGTCTTGAGTTTTAAGTAACTCATAAACTCATTCCATGAAGGAGGTAACTTTTCAATCAGCGATACAACCAAAAACTGCTCGTTTGATTTCAATCCTTCCAAATCCAGGTGATGTATCATCATTTGGAATTCCTGGACTTGGGACATCACTGTCTTGCTGTCCACCATTTGGAATTTCCGAAATTTCCCAACGATGAACTTCTTAGTACCCGCATCTTGTGCGTTGTACTTCTTTTGCAGTTTTTCCCACAACTCTTTGGCAGTGCCAACGGTGTAATAGACCATGTAGACAGGGTCTGCTAAGCATTTCAGTATGTAATTCTTGCACATAAAATCGCTATGATTCCATGCGTCACGAACCATCTTCATGCCATTAATGACATGGATACCAAGTCCCCCTTCACCCGTTTCATTAGGCGAAGTATCCATTTCATCCCCAGCTTGTGGAGGATCTACCGTAAGGAACCGGGTCATGGCCATAACGGTTAAATAGAACAGCATCATTTACTGCCATCTCTTAAATTCTGATCCCATGAATTTTTTAAGGCGATCATGGTGGTGTGAGGAAGAAGGTGTAGCACCAACAGTCGGGAAGGCAGCGGTGTTACTGCCTTGAATAGTGGCAGCAGCAGCAGTGAAGGCAGCAGTGTTACCGCCTTGGCCAGTAGCGGCAGTAGCGGGGAAGGCAGCAACGTTGCCTCGAGAGGCATCAGCAGTAGCAGCAACATCGGTCATATTTCCAGCCATGTTATTGCAGTTACCGTAAGCAACTATTGTCTTAAGTTTGTTGGTATATCAAAGGATGCAGAAAACGGAAATTACAAGGAACTGCTAATGTAAGAATTGAAATTACAATTCAACTAGAAAACTGAAAATTACAAAGATGTTGAACAGGAAAACTGGAAAGTGTTTTTGATTGCTGAGTCGAGTGTGGCACTCTGTCCTTAAGACAATATTGCCCCGTCTGTATCCTTTATACGTCCTGGACAATTCGTCTCCCAAGATAAAACAACAATGGAACAATTGAGCAAAGGAAACTCAAGAGCTACCGTGAAGAATATTGAGTAACGAAATGATGCTTGGAAGTTGTAGGAAGAAACTATTTTCTGCTTGTGTATTTTCGTGTAGTGTAAGTATTTTCAACAAAAGTGTAAGGGGGTGTTTATATAGGTGAGGGATGGGCTGTTTAACTGCCTCCATAACAGCCCATTATTGGCCAAATAATGGCCATTATTGAGGTAGTAAAGCCACCAAAATAAATGGTGAGAAAGACCAACGGATTGACCATTATAGAAGGAGTAATTCAGCCAAAATAAATGGTTGAATTGAGTGCTTGGCGTTTCTGTTCTGTCTGCCCAAATTCTGACTCTCTGGAAACTTCAGGGACCAAACTGTACACCTGAAAGAATTCTGGTCCAAACTGCACATATGGAACTTCTGGGATCAAACTGTACATCTGGCAAAGTTCTCTGGCCCAAAAAGATAATATCAGATGACCCATAGCCAACAGCCCACAGCCTACGACAAGAGAACCCAGAACCCGAAAATCCGGAATCGGACCGGACGGGACGGGCCGGCGGGCGGCGGCGCGCGTGTGGGCTTTCCTCGAACCGAAGCACATCTAGGTCCTCCCTCCTTTAAACACATGGGATACCCCTTGGGGTCCCAAACCCCAAATCAATTTCGAGTCTTATATACACAACAATTCTTTCTTCCTCTACCGATGAGGGAGAATTGATCACACACCACACTTTTCCATGCTTCAAACACCTTACCTCGTGAACCAATATCTCTTTCATTTCTCAATGAAATTCGATGATTCTTGGCCCTACGGTTATCTACGTACTTAGTAGATCATGCATGTGTGAAGAACTGGATTCTCCAATATGCGTAACACTAGTGTTTAAGCTGTTAAAGTTGGTCGGTAGCAACTCCCGCCAAAGGCTAATTTCCAACAATCCCCTCTTGAAAGAGATTTTGGCGCACTCACATGGTGTCTTTTCATTTCCTGCAATATTTCAGCGGACCGATGTTGCATAAGGAGAGGTAGCTTCAGCTTTGAACCTTTCATAGTTGAATACCATCGGACTTACTTACTGCGCGGTGAACGTGATATCTTGAACCGTCAGTGTTTAGTGTAAGCCAAGTCAATGGTACCAACACAACAAATTCCCTTACTCTCTTCTTTGCAATGTTTTGTCCGTTTTGGCCATGGACAACGTCTTGGATTCTTAAGTGCGTTCATTTGAGGTGGCCCGTCCTCGCACTTAAATAGGTGGTCTCCTACAAGGTATCCTGCTATACCCCACTTCATAAGTGTTAGGAACCATTAAAAGTTTCCCAAAACCTAAACTCAACTGTTGAGGATCATTACAGGTTTTGAAAACGTAACCTTTACCCATACTGCAGATAGCACTTAACGTCTATCGCGGGAACGGCTTTGGATTTGGTGTTTTTCTCCAGAAATCACTATCTGAAGTGCTCATGCTTCCACTGAAGCGATCAACTGAACCTTTACAACTTAGTTTTCCCATTGAACCAAATTACTGGGATCTCCAGTTAGTAAGGTTGGGTTACCACTGTATTGGTCCTTATATTTTGGGTTTTAAGCCCATTCCCCTAGACAGGCAAGTCATCTGATCTTTGGGTAAGCCCTTTGTTAATGGGACTGCTATATTATCCTTTGACTTAATGTAATCAATGGATATTATACCCGTGGTGATTAGTTGCCTAACGGTCTTATGCCTCCGTCGAATATGACGAGACTTGCCATTGTAGATAATATTTCGTGCCCTTCCTAGAGCCGACTGATTGTCGTAGTGGATCATTACTGAAGGTATGGGTTTGTTCCAACACGGAACATCCTCTAAGAAGTCATGAAGCCACTCAGCTTCTTCTCCTGCTTTGTCTAAAGCGATAAACTCCGATTCCATCGTGGATCGGGCGATGCAAGTTTGCTTAGAGGATTTCCAAGACACAGCCCCACCACCAATTGTAAATACATATCCTTTGGTGGACTTGGTGTTCTCTATATCGGATATCTAGTTTGCATCATCTTTGTACCCCTCTAGTACAATTTGGATATCTCGAATAGTGTAACCCGAAATTTAACGTGTATTTCAGGTATTGTAATACCCGATTCAACGCCTTCCAGTGATTATCACTCGGATTATGGGTGAACCTAGCCAACTTATTGACTGCGTAAGCAATATCAGGTCTGGTACAGTTTGTTAAATACATCAAACTACCGATCACCTGTGCATATCGCTCCTGGTATACAGGTGCACCAAGATTTTTATCAAGCTTTTGATTTGTATCCATTGGTGACGTTATCGGTGAACTGTCTAACATCTTGAACTTTCTCAAAACATCCTCGATGTAGTGAGACTGAGATAAGACCAGTCCGTCAGACGTCTTAGAGATTTTAATCCCTAGGATAACATCTGCGATACCCATATCCTTCATGTCGAAGCATTGTTTCAACATGTTCTTAGTCTCTAGGATTACCCTAGGACTGCTTCCTGTGATCAACATGTCGTCTACATACAGGCATATCATTTCAAATGAGTCAGAGTTACCTTTCGTGTAAACACATTTATCACACTCATTAATGGCGAACCCCTTCGATAATAGAGTACTATCAAATTTTTCGTGCCATTGCTTCAGGGCTTGTTTAAGCCCGTACAGAGATTTGACAAGCCGACAGACTTTCTTCTCTTGCCCTTGAACCACATACCCCTCGGGTTGGTCCATATAAATTTCTTCTTCCAAATCACCGTTTAGGAAGACTGTCTTAACATCCATCTGGTGTATCTCAAGGTCACGCAAAGCTGCGATCACAATGAATACCCGTATGGATGTCATCCGGGATACCGGAGAGTATGTGTCAAAGTAGTCAAAGCCTTCTGTCTGTCGATAGCCCTTGACTACCAACCTGGCCTTGTACTTGTCTATATACCCATCTGCTTTGTATTTTCGGTTGAGTATTCATTTACAACCCAACGATTTATTTTCCGGAGGAAGATCAACCAACTCCCAAGTATGGTTATGCATAATGGAGCCTATTTCACTCTCAATAGCTTCTTTCCAGAGCGGTGCTTCTGGAGTTGACAACGCCTTAGCAATTGTCCTTGGTTCATCATTAACCATATAAGCTACAAAGTCAGGACCGAAGGATTTATCCTTCCTGGCCCTTTTACTTCGCCTTAGATCTATCTCTGGAGTCTCCAAGTTCTGAGAATCTGGAACACTAGATTCCGGATGTTCAGCCACCTCGAGATTCGCTAGATCTGAACCATCTAGATCCGGACAGTCAATGACTCCCGGTTCTTGAGAGCTTTGTGCATAACTTCGTTTGCGAGAGGTTATGTCTTTTTGCTTTCTAGGAAAGGTACCTCCAAAGAATAAAGCATTCCTTGATTCCATAATTGTACCCTGGTGGATATCTGGAATATCTGACTTATGCACTAAGAAGCGATAAGCACTACTGTTATTTGCATATCCAATGAATATGCAATCTACAGTCTTAGGCCCAATCTTGACCTGCTTTGGCTTTGGTACTTCAACTTTTGCCAAACAACCCCACACCTTAAAATATTTGTAGGTGGGTTTCTTTCCCTTCCATGATTCATATGGAGTTTTGTCCTTACCCTTATGTGGGACTATGTTAAGAATCGTATTAGCGGTAAGGACGGCTTCTCCCCACATGTTTCGGGGAAGACCGAAATTGATAAGCAAGGCATTCATCATTTCCTTTAATGTGCGGTTCTTACGTTCCGCCACACCGTTTGATTGAGGTGAGTATGGAGCCGTCGTTTGATGAATAATGCCTTCTTGGGCACAATATTCCTCAAAAGGCGCTATATATTCTCCCCTTCTATCGCTACGAATGGATTTAATCCGTAGGCTCAGTTGGTTCTCAACATCTGCTTTGTAACATCGGAATGCTTCAAAGGCTTCATCCTTACTTTTTAACAAGTAAAGGTAACAATACCGTGTGCTATCGTCAATGAAAGTCACAAAGTACTTGTTCCCCCCTCTAGTTTGTGCGAACTTCAGATCACATATATCTGTGTGAATAAGTTCTAGAGGAGCGGTATTCTTTTCGACGGATCGAAAAGGAAGCTTGGTGAGTTTTGCCTCTACGCACACCTCACACTTATGTTGAGGGTTTACGTTGATAGATGGCAATAACTCCATCTTTACCAGCCTTTGAATAGACTTGTATTTAACGTGTCCCAATCTATGATGCCATAAATTAAAAGACTCAAGCAAATAAGAAGAAGGTTCAACTTTATTACTTGGACGCAATACAGACATGTCATTCACTTTGAAGAGGTCTTCACAGACGAAGCCTCTCCCTACAAATGTGCCATTTTTAGTGAGTACAAACTTATTGGATTCAAACACTAGCCTAAAACCAGCATTAATCAATGAAGGCCCAGAAACTAAATTTCTTCTAATATCTGGGACGTGCATCACTTCCTTCAGAGTGAGTTCCTTGCCGGAAGTCATCTTCAGGACTACCTTTCCAACCCCCAGCACGTCCGAGGAAGCGTTGTTGCCCATGAACAGCTTCTTGTCGGTGACCGGTGAGTACGTGGAGAAGGCATCTTTATTGGAACAGATGTGTCTTGTTGCACCTGTGTCCACACACCACTGCATCGGATTATCAACCAAGTTGGCTTCTAGCACCACTGTCGAGAAATCCTCAATCATGTCATCCATGAGCGTGTCCTTGACGACGTTAGCTTGCGCCTTGCCTTTCGACTAGGCTTTCTGTTGTTGCTCAGTCTTGAGCTTGCGGCATTCCTTGATCCTATGACCAGGTTTTCCACGGTGATGACAGTTACCTCGGAACGTCTCCGCTGCGTGGGCCTTGCCGTCTTTCTAGAACTTCCGCTTCTTGCTTGAGTTCCCTTTGGGCTCAGCCAGATTTGCCTTTGCCTCAGCAGTTTGTCTGCCCCTAGGTAAGGCCTTCCTGTTATCTTCCTGGATTTGGAGTTTGATAACAAGCTCTTCAAAGGTCATCTCCTTTGTCTTGAGTTTTAAGTAACTCATAAACTCAATCCATGAAGGAGGTAACTTTTCAATCAGCGATGCAACCAAAAACTGCTCGTTTGGTTTCAATCCTTCCAAATCCAGGTGATGTATCATCATTTGGAATTCCTGGACTTGGGACATCACTGTCTTGCTGTCCACCATTTGGAATTTCAGAAATTTCCCAACGATGAACTTCTTAGTACCCGCATCTTGTGCGTTGTACTTCCTTTGCAATTTTTCCCACAGCTCTTTGGCAGTGCCAACGGTGTAATAGACCGTGTAGACAGGGTCTGCTAAGCATTTCAGTATGTAATTCTTGCACATGAAATCGCTATGATTCCATGCGTCACGAACCATCTTCATGCCATTAATGACATGGATACCAAGGCCCCCTTCACCCGTTTCATTAGGCGAAGTGTCCATTTCATCTCCAGCTTGTGGAGGATCTTCCGTAAGGAACCGGGCTATGCCCATAACTATTAAGTAGAACAGCATCTTTTGCTGTCATCTCTTAAATTCTGATCCCATGAATTTTTCAGGGCGATCATGGTGGTGTGAGGAAGAAGGTGTAGCACCAGCAGTCGGAAAGGCAGCGGTGTTACTACCTTGAACAGTGGAAGCAGCAGCAGTGTTACTGCCTTGGCCAGAAGCGGCAGTAGCGGGGAAGGCAGCAACGTTGCCTCGAGAGGCATCAGCAGTAGCAGCAACATCGGTCATATTTCCAGTCATGTTATTGCAGTTACCGTAAGCAACTATTGTCTTAAGTTTGTTGGTATATCAAAGGATGCAGGAAATGGAAATTATAAGTAACTGCTAATGTAAGAATTGAAATTACAATTCAACTAGAAAACTGAAAATTACAAAGATGTTGAACAGGAAAACTGGAAAGTGTTTTTGATTGCTGAGTCGAGTGTGACACTCTGTCCTTAAGACAATATTGCCCCGTCTGTATCCTTTATACGTCATGGACAATTCGTCTCCCAAGATAAAACAACAATGGAACAATTGAGCAAAGGAAACTCAAGAGCTACCATGAAGAATATTGAGTAACGAAATGATGCTTGGAAGTTGTAGGAAGAAACTATTTTCTGCTTGTGTATTTTCGTGTAGTGTAAGTATTTTTCAACAATAGTGTAAGGGGGTGTTTATATAGCTGAGGGAGGGGCTGTTTAACTGCCTCCATAACAGCCCATTATTGGCCAAATAATGGCCATTATGGAGGTAGTAAAGCCACCAAAATAAATGGTGAGAAAGACCAACGGATTGGCCATTATAGGAGGAGTAATTCAGCCAAAATAAATGGCTGAATTGAGTGTTTGGCGTTTCTGTTCTGTCTGCCCAAATTCTGGCTTTTTGGAAACTTTAGGGACCAAACTGTAAATCTAAAAGAATTCTGGTCCAAACTGCACATATGAAACTTCTGGGATCAAACTGTACATCTGGCAAGGTTCTCTGGCCCAAAAAGATAAGCCCCACAGCCCGGAATCGGACCGGACGGGCGGCGGCGGCGCGCGTGTGGGCTTTCCTCGAACCGAAGCACATCTAGGTCCTCCCTCCTTTAAACACATGGGATACCCCTTGGGGTCCCAAACCCCAAACCAATTTCGAGTCTTATATACACAACAATTCTTTCTTCCTCTACTGATGAGGGAGAATTGATCACACACCACATTTTTCCATGCTTCAAACACCTTACTTCGTGAACCAATATCTCTTTCATTTCTCAATGAAATTCGACGATTCTTGACCCAACGGTTATCTACGTACTTAGTAGATCATGCATGTGTGAAGAACCGGATTCTCCAATATGCGTAACACTAGTGTTTAAGCCGTTGAAGTTGGTCGGTCGCAACTCCCGCCAAAGGCTAATTTCCAACCTAATGTTGGTCGTATCCTCTACAGTGCTCACCGCAAACAACCCTTCTCTCAAATCTTGCTCCTCCTAGAAATGAAATCATAAGCATAGTGTTTGAAGCATGAAGGGAATTGTAGAAAACATCATGGGAAGTCATTGAAGGAGCGAGCTCTATATTGAGTGAGTGAGTGATATTTCAAAAGATCGAGAACATCGAGAGGAGTTCATATCTAAAATTTGGGATTGTTTCGGGGACTGAAATTTAGTCCCAGCTCGCTGAAGAAGACGACGACTTTGCAACTCCAGTTTTGTCATCGTGAACGTATATACAATGCATATATAATGTATAATAGTTTATTAGAGTGTGTATGTAAGGTATGGTATAGTACAACAGTATATATACATTGTTATACATCATGTTATTACTGTTTGAATATTGAATTAGACTTATCTTATAAAATATCCGAACCACACAGTTCCACAAATTAGCTGCCAGCTAATGTATAAATTGATTTGTGGATAATTTGGGCTATGACCATATGTTTCGGGCCATTGTATTGTAAAAGTTAATTGGGCTACAATGGTGGTAAGATTCTGGTTTGTGCCATATATATGCGAATTTTTTCCTATTATAAGCTCTAAACAAAAATCTATGGCAAAATGGATATAATTCCACTACTCTTTTTTGGGATTTGTTTCACTAATAGTCACCAAACTTACTCTTTAATTATAACAGTAAAGTCAGCAAATCATGTTTTGTAATATTAGAGTCACTAAGTTAACTATTTATAATGCTAAAATCACAAAATTATGTGTAAGTTGTTCAGAAAATATAAATTAGCAGAAAGTCAAACTTCTAGCGCCGAAAATTAACATGTCAATCGCCACATTATCATTTTGTCATTATATACATACCATGTGAGCAAATTCATATCACAAAAATCAAGTCACCGGAACACATCATCATTTTGTCATTTGAGTACATGCCACATAAGAAAATTTTATCACAAAATTTTATTTTTTTCATAACCTATATTTTAAATGTAAATAATTAAAAAGAATATAAAACTTAAAAGAAACAAAAAATGAGTTGCTGCAAATAACATATCCAAATCTAGAAGAGGTGGCAAAGCACGCTTCTCGCCATAGTCGATCAGCAAGAATCATTCACTAATTTTGAAGAACTTTTTTCTTTTTGCTTCTTTTAACTTTAATATTTTATTTACTAAAGTTACAAAAAATAATTTTATAACTTTAGTGTGATAAATAAGTAGTTCCTGGGCTATACTATTACAAAAAATAAGTTTTTGATTTTAGTATTACAATGACTAAGTTTAGAGACTATACAATTAATTCCTTTTTTTCATAAGTTCTGTGTAGAATTGTAGGGTTTTTGTTAGGTTCAAAACATATAAGTAAGGCACATCGGAAGTTTAAAATTTTGTTCTTACTTATCCCAACAATTACTTCTGATATGGTTATATGACAATCAAAACCTGTAACATAAAGCATAAACACTTACAAGTTGTATTATCTGGAATCTTTACTAAAGGGTGGACACGCGACTGCCCTTTCGATTGCAAGCTCCAAGATTTAATGTACTTCTCATTCGGAAAGCAAGGAAATCCGGCAGAGGTTCGAGAGAATGTTTAGATTCTAAGTCTCTAAGACTTAGAATGATAATCTGAAAATTGTGTGTTCAATAATGAAGGGAATGTCTGTATTTATAGGTTAAAATTAGGTCAAAACTGGATTAAGGTTTGACCTTGGGCCTGGCCCACAAATCGAGACAGATTAAGTCATTAGCGCCGCGGCCCTATGGTGTGGGCGTCGCGGCTCTTGACGTGGCCCTACACCATCTCGATTTATTTTCCACACATTCTTAATTAAATTCAAAATCCAATTTTGACTTAATTAAAACAATCATTATTCATTTAAATATCTCAATTCTAAATTGAATATGTAATACTCTCTCAATACATCCTTAGATCGAAAAGACAATCAACATAGTGTGACCCTACATGCCTTCACATATCGACATTAATCAAATTAAGGTCTATGCGGAACACCTAGACGGCGCCGCAAGACGAACTCAATATGTGAAGTACGTTTACACGAATCCAGTAAACTTAACCTCTATGTGATAAGATAAAATCCTTTCATTCACGACACACCCGATCAAGCTTAGGATTTGTCAAGTGTCTATCCAAATGGATTAATCATTGTATCTCATTTATATTAGTTGACAACTAGACCATATTCTAAATATGTCTATTGCGTTGGTCAACGACTTAGTCAACTTAATATCACTGAGAATCTGAGAGTTCTCTCGAATATACATTCGAGGAATGAATCCTAATCTTGGCTCAACTACCACCTTTAATCCACATCGTAATGTACCCAATACAAGTCGTATCTCAACCTATAAGGCATTTGAGCTTAGGACAGGATCAAAGTACATTCCTTTGTAGACAAGGTGCGTATTGACCTCAAGTCTAAGGACTTCTATCTCCCACACGCTGATCATACTTTAGACAAGTATAACAAACAGTATATCAACAGGGTATACCAATACTTTCAAAGTATCCATGTGTCCATCACGAGTAGTCATTACTCGTAGCAGGTGAGACATACTACATCCTCTAAGGATGTGATGCAGACCACATGTCGACTTATCACATATCATCGATATCTCATTCTCGATGATCATTAGTCGAGGCTATTTTAAGAGTTACGTTATAATAATAATAACTCACATTATCAATAACAGTGTAACATCCAGGGATGCATATTATAGAATATTATAAACAATCAATTAATAATTCAATAATTGCAAATGTCAAAATATTAATCTCCATTAACAATAATACGAATGTGTGTAAAGTACATTTATCCTAATATAGATTGTCTCTAGGACATAAATATACTTTCAATCTCTCACTTGTCCTAGAGCCAATATTCAACATATCTAATGCCCATATTCTCAAAATGACCATTATGCTTGACTAAGCTTAATGGTTTAGTGAATGGGTCAGCTAGATTATCGTTTGTGAGAACATAGTCTAATCTAATCTCTTCAGTCTCCACCATCTCCCTGAGTATGTGGTACTTCCTTGGTACATGCTTGTTTCTGTTGGTTGATCTTGGTTCCTTAGCTTGCGCAATCGCACCAGTGTTGTCACAATAAATCGTTATTGGAAAAGTGGCACTTGGAACAACCCCTAGTTCCTTCAGGAACTCAGAAATCGCGACAGCTTCCGATCCAGCAATGTACTCAGCTTCTGTTGTCGAATCAGCAGTTGTATCTTGTTTATAACTTTTCCAGTTCACTGCTCCACCATTGAAAATGTATGTGTAACATGATTGAGATTTGTAGTCATCAACATCTGTCTGGAAGCTAGCATCAGTGTACCCAGTACATACCAACTTCTCTTGTCCACCATAGACTAAGAAATATTCTTTAGTTCGTCTAAGATACTTAAGAATACTCTTGACTGCTTACCAGTGTTCTTCCCCAGGATTCTGCTGGAACTTGCAAGTCATACTAAGTGCAAAGGCCACATCTGGCCTAGTACAGGTCATGGAATACATGATCGATCCTATAGACGAAGCATATGGGATCCTTTTCATGCGTTCAAGTTCTATAAAATTAGAAGGACTATCCTTCTAAGATAACTTGATGCCTTGTCCCATAAGTAGACCGCCTTTCTTGGAATTTTCCATAGAAAAACATCTAAGCACTTTGTCTATGTAGACTGACTGTGACATCCCCAACAATCTGTTAGGTCTATCTCTATAGATCCTAATCCCCAGAATGTAGCAGGCTTCACCTAAATCCTTCATAATGAAGGTACTAGACAACCACTCTTTTACTGACTGCAGGAGAGTCTTATTGTCTCCCATTATCAATATGTCATCTACATATATGATAATGAAGGCAATACTCCCATCCTTGCGTTTACTATAAACACATGGATCCTCTTTGCTTCTGACGAAATCAAACAACTTGATAGCCTTGTCAAAGAAAATGTTCCAACTCCTCGAGGCTTGCTTAAGCCCATAAATGGACTTTTGTAGCTTGCATACGGCATTTGGTTTGGACTCAATTGAAAAAACCCAGGTTGTTTCATATACACCTCCTTAACTAGATTACCATTAAGGAAAGCAGTTTTGACGTCCATCTGCCAAATGTCATAGTTATAATATGCAGCTATTGCAAGTAAAATCTGAATGGACTTAATTTTCGGAACTGGTGAAAATGTTTCATCATAATCGACCCCAGGCCATTGATTATAACCTTAGCCACCAATCTTGCCTTATAAGTATGTACCTTGCCATATGCATCAATCTTCTTCTTGAAGACCCATTTGCATCCTATGGGTCTAACCCCTGTTGGCAAATCAACCAACTTCCAAACTTGATTTATGTACATCGAGTCCATCTCAGATTTCATGGCTTCTTGCCATCTCTGCTAATCAATGTCTAATATAGCTTCGTTGTAGGGTGTAGGTTCATCGTCATCAGGAATATCTATCTCATTGTGTGTCTCAACAAGGAGATTAAGTCTTTCAGGCGGACGATGAGTCCTAGTGGTCCTACGGAGTTGATTATTCTACGTTTCAGTGTTTGTTGCATTCTGATTGTGAGAAGGTCTTTGTGCTAGACAATCCATCACCTTGAGAGCTTTCAGGAATGTCACTTTCATGTATTTCTTGAATTGAATGATGTACAACCATTGTATCATCTTCCATTGGTTGTGTATGAGAGCCTTGCATTTCTGCACTATCTCTCACAGCACTCCCACTGGCTGAAAGGCGTACTCTAAGTACCCAATCTTCACCAGATACTCCCACTGAATCATTGTTTAGGTCATTCGACAAGGATTCAATTTCTGTGTTATCTTGTGGTTTTAGAATTTCTTCAAGTTCTATCTCTGTGCAACTATGTTCCTTGTAGACATATTCTTCTTCAAGGAAAGTTGCGTTCCTGGAAACAATGACCTTACGTTCTCCAGGAAGATAGAAGTAATATCCCTTAGTTTTCTTTGAATACCCCACGAAGTAACATTTCTCACTTTTGGATTCCAATTTGTCAGTGAGCATCTTCTTAACATATGCAGGGCACCCCCAGGGTCTCATATGTTTAAGAGCTGGCTTCTTGCCACACCATATCTCATAGGGTGTCTTTTCTACTGACTTGGAAGGAACCCTGTTCAGAACATATATTGAGGTTTGTATAGCATGTCCCCAAAGATATGTCGGTAGAGCTGAGAAGCTCATCATGGATTGAACTTACCCTAACAATTACTTCTGGTATGGTTATATGACAATCAAAACCTGTAACATAAAACATAAACACTTACAAGTTGTATTATCTGGAATCTTTACTAAAGGGTGGACACGCGCCAACCATTTCGATTGCAAACTCCAAGCTTTAATGTACTTCTCTTTCGGAAAGCTAGGAAATCCGGCAGAGGTTCGAGAGAGTGTTTAGATTCTATGTCTCTAAGACTTAGAATGATAATCTGAAAATTGTGTGTTGAATAATGAAGGGAATGTCCGTATTTATAGGTGAAAATTAGGTCAAAACCGGATTAAGGTTTGACCTTGGGCCTGGCCCACAAATTGAGATAGATTAGGTCATTAGCGCCGCGGCCCTATGGTGTGGGCGTCGCGACGCTTGACGTGGCCCTACACCATCTCGATTTATTTTTCGCACATTCTTAATTAAATTCAAAATCCAATTTTGACTTAATTAAAACAATCATTATTCATTTAAATATCTCAATTCTAAATTGAATATGTAATACTCTCTCAATACATCCTTAGATCGAAAATACAATCAACATAGTGTGACCCTACAAGCCTTTACATATCGACATTAATCAAATTAAGGTCTACGCGGAACTCCTAGACGGCGCCGCAAGACGAACTCAATATGTGAAGTACGTTTACACGAATCCAGTAAACTTAACCTCTATGTGGTAAGATAAAATCCTTTCATTCACGACACACCCGATCAAGCTTAGGATTTGTCAAGTGTCTATCCAAATGGATTAATCATTGTATCTCATCTATATTAGTTGACAACTAGACCATATTCTAAATATGTCTATTGCGTTGGCCAACGACTTAGTCAACTTAATATCACTGAGAATCTGAGAGTTCTCTCGAATATACATTCGAGGAATGAATCCTAATCTTGGCTCAACTACCACCTTTAATCCACATCATAATGTACCCAATACAAGTCGTATCTCAACCTATAAGGCATTTGAGCTTAGGACAGGATCAAAGTACATTCCTTTGTAGACAAGGTGCGTATTGACCTCAAGTCTAAGGACTTCTATCTCCCACACGCTGATCATACTTTAGACAAGTATAACAAACAGTATATCAACAGGGTATACCAATACTTTCAAAGTATCCATGTGTCCATCACGAGTAGTCATTACTCGTAGCAGGTGAGACATACTACATCCTCTAAGGATGTGATGCATATCACATGTCGACTTATCACATATCATCGATATCTCATTCTCGATGATCATTAGTCGAGGCTATTTTAAGAGTTACGTTATAATATTAATATCTCATATTATCAATAACAACGTAACCTCCAGGAATACATATTATAGAATATTATAAACAGTCAATTAATAATTCAATAATTACAAATGCTAAAATATTAATCTCCATTAATAATAATACGAATGTGTGTAAAGTACATTTTTCTTAATATAGATTGTCCGTAGGACATAAATATATAATTTCAAGAATGACGTGGCGCTATTTTAACCATGCACGCATGACAATTTTGTATTTTGGGAAAATCCTCATTGAAACCTAAGCAATTTAGCTCTCAAGAATTATATATTGCAATTTTTTTAAAATACGAAAAGGAGCAAAAAATGAAACCGTCAGCTTTTGGGGTCACTGTGAACGAGGGGAAAAAGCCAAAATTATTTTGTGTTTATTGCATTTATTTGTTTGTTTGACTTGTATGTCACGGTAGACACGTGAATAGTTCAAAATCAAATTTCCATAAAAGAATTCAAATATAATTTTTATATTGTTTAACTCAATTACGTTTACATTTGGACTACTTTGAGAAAAAACTTCCGCATTAGCTTTTCTCTAAATCCGAATTCTAGTCATTACAGTATCCTTTAATTAAGGCTTATCCTTTAAACAATATTGTAATATTGTATTAATCTCTCTTGTGGAGTATTTCACATTAATACAAATATATATAGTGCGTACAATGTGGAATCATAACACAATAATTATAAAATATATGGTGAATATCTTCTAATATTCACTAATACACCCCTCAGTCCGAGCGGGAGGAGATCGGACGATGAGACTGGAACTGAAGTCGAGGAATAGCTGTCTAGGAAATCCTTTCGTGAAGATATCTGCATACTGATACGAAGAAGGCACTTTCAACACCTTAACATGACCTATAACAACCTTCTCACGAACAAAATGTATATTCATCTCAATGTGCTTGGATCTCTGATGCTGAACCGGATTATGAGATAAGTATATCGCGGATATGTTATCACAGTACACCATAGACGCCTTACGCAAGGGACACTGAATCTCCAAAAGAAGGTTTTGGAGCCAGCAGATCTTAGCAACAACATTTGCAATGCCTCTATACCCTGCTTCTGCACTCGAACGGGATAGGATGGCTTGCCTCTTGGCAGACCACGAAATGAGAATATCCCCTAAGAACACACAGTAGCTGGAGGTGGAGTGTCGCGTGTCTGGACAGCCTGCCCAATCTGCATCCGTGTATGATAGCAACCTGGTCGGTGTAGAGGGGTATAGATACAATCCATAATCAAGTGTGCCATTAACGTATCGAATGATACATTTAAGAGAAGTGCAATGAGGTTCCCTAAGTGCATGCATAAATAAACACACATGTTGAACAACATAAGCAATATCAGGCCTGGTGAAAGTAAGATACCGAAGCGCACCTGCAAGGCTCCTATAAAGAGTGGGATCGGACACTGAATCATTGTCAACAACACTGAGCTTCGATTTTGAGTCGACTGGAGTAGGCACGATCTTACAGATTGCCATTTTAGCCTTGTACACACTTTTCTCTGCATACTTACGCTGACACAGGAACATAGTATCTGCAGATCTAGTCACGGATATCCCCAAGAAATAACTCAACTTTCCCAAGTTAGTCATAGCAAATTCGGATTTCAGCAGAGCAATAATCTCATTTTTAACACATCAGATGAGGTAGTAAGAACAATATCATCCACATATAACAACAAATAAGCAATGTTACTACCTCGATGAAATATAAATAGAGAAGTATCACACTTGCTGCATACATTTTGAGGGGAGGTGTATGGACACGAAAATCAAAAAACTATGCCATTATTAGTGCTAAATTTGTGAAAGGCAGAATTATTGAACTCACGATCACTATCACATTGAAATGATTTTATGGCTTTTTCAAATTGTGTTTTGATATTGACACAGAATTCAAGAAACTTGGCAAAGACTTCATATTTAAATTTAAGTGGGTAAACCCAAATAAAGTAAGAAAAATCATCTAATAAAGCTAGATAATATTTATAACCCAGTGAGCTAGTGATGGAGATGTTCATAAATCAGCATGAACAATGTCAACGAATAAACTTATTGCTTCTAAGAAAATTAAAATTAGGAGCGCTTGGTGCCCAAGTCTATTGTGTCAAGTTGATGGAGAGATAGCATCGAGGGAGATGTGTGAGCGGGAACTGGCAGCGGAAGATGATGAGAACGGGTAGAGGTCCCATGTACTATTGCATCTCGTAAGAGGTGTCCCCGTACGTAGATCCTTCACAGAAAAACCAAAGGGGTCAAACTCAACAGACACGGAATTGTTATGAGTAAATTTCCTAACATATATTAAATTTTTAATGATGTTAGGAGCATAAATGACGTTATGTAGGGAGAAAGGCGGGTGAGGTGGTTGGGTGTAGGTTGTACCATAACCTTGAATCAGAATGTTATGACTATTACCAACCGTAATAAATTGAGGATACTTTAAACGAAACAACTTGGAAAGATTACCTGAAGAGCGGGTGAGATGAGATGTGGCTCCCGTATTCATGTACCAATTTACGTCGGGTTGCTGTACGGTCAAATTGTTGAAAGTCTGGCCCAGATCATTGGGCGCCAGGCCGCTGAAACTGGGCCTGAAGTAGATGGGCCTAATGTTGTTAACTGTTCATTGGACGGGCAGTTGGGCCTGTGCCTAAAATACCCGGCTGCCATAGGCCTGGGTATTGGGCCATCGGCTGCTAGAATGGGTAAGGGGCCCAGCCGAAATGGTTGGGCCACTGGTCTGGGCTGGTTTAGATGGCGGTCTGGCTGGGATGCTGCTGACCTGATCTGCCACCACACCCGCGGTCTCTGCCGCCGTCGCGGCTGCCCCGCGGTTGGTGGATGTCCGGCGGTGGCAGCTGGGCGGTGTTGGCGTCAGCCGTCACCATATTTTCAACCTCTAACGCTTTTGGTTGTGTTCATCCTGTTTGGCATGCCGGGTTTCCTCCAATAGTAATTGTGAGCGGGCCCTATTGAAGCTTGGTAGTGGGTCGGCTTGTTGAATCATAATCGCCAGAGTATCGTATTCGCCCTTTGGTAAGCTAGAAATTAGTTGGAGGACCATTTTTGTTTCGGAAATTGGTGTCCCCACATTGGATAGTTGGTCCGCAACAAGTTTCAATTGTTTACAATACTCGATCATGTTTGCAAATTCCCTTTAGAGATAGGGGCGATTTTCTTGTGGTAGTAATTGCAAATGAGACGTGTATTGTTGAACTGTTCTTTTAAGTACATGGCACGTGTATGCTTGTTATCCTGAAATATCTCCTCTAAACGTATCCATAACTCACGAGTCGAGGCACTTGTTTTTATTATAGTATAAAGTAAGTCTTTGGAGATGGTGCCATAAATTCACTGTTTGACAATAGCGTCAAGAAGATGTGGATGAGGGAGGGGGGTTGTCAATGACGACTGTGGAGGAGGAGGAAGACTTAGGAGAGGTAGGAGTAGACATGGTAGACACAAAAGAAGGACAGGAAAATTTCGAAAACCGAAAAATTACCAGTGACCGACGTGTCTGTGTAGGGGGGGGGATGGCTAGCAGAAAAGAAAGAAGGGTTTAGGTATTTTTAGGGTTTTGGCTCTTGATACCATGTAAGATGGTATTAATCTTGGGGGGTCTTTCTCATTAATACATATATATATAGTGTGTACAATGTGGAATCCTAATACAATAAGGATCTTATATCTACCATAATTATACAACACTAATAATTACAAAATATATGATGAATATCTTCTAATATTCACTAATAAATATATTAAACAAAAATATTAGATACTATGGATCATTTGATAGGATGTATAAAATAATACTAAATATTATTTAAATATAGATTGACAATACTATCAAATAGGAAATTAAATAATACCAAAGCTAACACAATCTCTAATACCTCCTGCCAAATCGCCCATATATTTATATTCATGGTAAATCTTTTGATTAACTCTGTATGCATGAGCTGACTTACATTGCTAAAATCCGAACATAAAGAAAAATAAGTTGACATTAAACAAAAATTTATATTATATGATGAATTCTTATAATACCCAAGATCTTTCAACGTGCTAACCTAGGTATAATCCAAAGACACAAAAAAGGTATTGAAAATTTATATAGCCAACTCAACTAATTGAGATTAAGGCATCGTGAATGTTATCATCTTTCAGGTATGGCTACTATGATAATCAGAGTCGTCCCTGGGGCGATCGAGTCGGTGCCGCCGCAAAGGGCCCCCAACTGGCGGGGCCTTCGCTCCGGAATTTTTATTTTTCTTTATTCGTTTCAAATATTAAGATATGTATTAAAAATGTCTTCAATCTTATTAGTGAGAGTTGTAGCCTAGCAGTTGATGGTTCCCTTTAAAAGTCCTTCTCTAGTGAGATATCGCGTGTTCGAATCTAATGAGTAGCGAAAGACTTTTTTTTAAAACACAAAATCAGATTTGGCCCCAAGTCCCAACCAGTCGGCCCAAGTTATTTGATGTTTTGATCAATAATTTTTTTTAAAAAATATTGATTAATTAGATAATTTTAATTTTTCATGTGAATAAAAAAAGAAGTTTTTTTGTTTCTCGCACCGGGCCCTTAAAAGTATAGGAACGACTCTTGTGATAATAATAATTATGCTTTAATCTCAAATTAGTTGAGACTAGTTGCATGCAGCGGTGGACCCACGTGGTGAGGAGGGGGTCACGCACCCGTTAAGTTCGATTTACCTGACAATAGAAGTTTTAAAAAATTGCATAAAACAAGGAGGGGTGGCAAATTTCGAACACGCAACTTCATGGGCGCAAAGTGACGTTCACGACCATTAAGCCACATGGTAAGTTTTACCAATTAGGGTCATTTAATTCATATTCGTACGTTAGTATATTAATTCTATATGTATGTAATAAAATTATCGGATGAAGGGATATTGCGAGACTACATAAGTTATCCACCTTGTTAGGAGATTGTTGGAGCTGTATAAGGACAAGAAGAGAGACTTACACGTGGTGTTCATTGACCTAGAAAGAGTGTATGATAAAGTCCCAAGGGAGGTCCTTGGAGATGTATGGAGTCTAGAGGTGTACATGTGGCAATAGGGCTATTAAAGACATGTATGATGGAGGTACGACCCAGGTTAGGACAGTGAGAGGTGACTCGGAACACTTTCCGATCATGATGAGTTTTCATCAGGGATCAGGTCTTAGCCCATTTCTATTTGCCTTAGTGATGGATGAACCGACACGATATATTCAAGGAGAGGTTTCATTGTGTATGTTATTCGCGGATGACATAGTTTTGATCGACGAGACACGTAGTGGAGTGAATGATAGGCTGGAAGGTTGGAGAGAAGCTCTAGAGTTTAAAGGATTTAGGTTAAGCAGGACTAAAACAGAGTACCTAGAGTGCAAGTTCAACAACACAATGTATGAGGCGGAGGTGGAAGTGAAGATAAAGGAATATATCATACCCAATAGAGGAAGCTTCAAATATTTTGGGTCCATAATTCAAGAAGACGGGGATATTGACGATGATGTTGCACATTGCTTAGAGCGGGAGGAGGGTGAAATGAAGGCTTGCCTCCGGGGTACTGTGCGACAAGAATGTGTCGCCAAGGCTGAACGAGAAATTCTACAGAGTGGTGGTTCGATCAACATTGTTGTATGAAGCAGAATGCTGGCCAGTCAGAACGTCCATGTTCAGAGGATGAAGGTAGCGGAGATGATGATGCTTATATAGATATGTGGACATATTAGGAGAGATATGATTAGGAACGAGGTTATAGGGGATAAGGTCGGAGTGGCCTCCGTGGAGGAAAAGATGAGGGAAGAGAGACTGGGATGGTTCGGGCATGTGAAGCGGAGGTGTAAGGATGCACCAGTTAGGAGGTGTGAAAGATTGATGGTAGTAGGAGTTAGGAGAGGTAGAGGTGGGTCTTAGAAGAATTGGGGGATGTGATTAGACAGGACATGACACAACTTCAGCTGGCTTAGGGCATGACCAGATAGGAAGTAGAAGGTTAGTGGGTAGTGGAGTTTTTGTCGCATTGTGTGGGAGAAGTAGGGGGGCTAGCCTCTTAATCTCATCTTCTCCCTTTCTTAGTAGTATTATTTATGTATCCCCTAGATTCATGTTTTTTTGTGTGTATTACTATTAGTTATTTCATTTGTTTGGTATCTTGACATTTTGCTATCTTATTTTCCTTGTAATCCTACATCGACTAATGTCCTATTGAGCTAAGGGTTTATCGGAAATAACATATTTACCCCACAAAGGTAAATGTATGATCTGCGTACATCATATCCTCCACATATACCAGACCACTTTGTGGGCTTACACTAGATATTTTATTATTGTTGTTGAAGCGATATTGCGTAATATTCTTTAATTAATGTGCATCTGCCTTTGGTTATGCCTCCGGTATCTTCAAATTCTGAATTCGCCTCTGACTTAATAAATTTTAAATATTATAAATGCCGTGTATCACATTTCAAGTTCTAAATGTAGAAAAAATTATATCAATCAGTACGCTATTACACGTAACAGAAGTCCCATTTACTCCTGCTAACCATCAAATTTTAGGACAAAAAGGAAAAATAAAAGGAAAAGATAAAATTTTCAAGTATAGTCCGAAGTTTCATATCATGCATTAAATACATATCTTGTACAGTCCTAAACAGCAAAGTTGTTGGCTAAATTCCAAAAATTTCCATTGGGGTTATCAACAGGTGGCCAAAATTTCCATTCCTTGGGGCTAAGAGTCTAACAAGTAAAGGACAAACCATGAATGTGCTGTCTTCTTTTGGCTAGTTCCTTAATGCCATTGTCTCTTTGTCTTCACTTGTTCTTTTTTTATTACTTTACTTAATTTATGAGCAAAGAGAAGATAAATACCAAGTTTGAATTGTCTTTTGTTCTTGCAATTCCCACACTTGCCCCAAAGAAGTGATGACATTTTTTTCCTTGTCCTTTGTTAGGACATGTTTGGATTTTAGTGTATTTTCAAGAATATATCAATATAGTAGTCTTTTGGCCACCCTGATTCCTTGTCCACTTTAGGTAGTGACAAACATGCAACCAAAAAGTTGTTCCACAGTCTATACTTACTACCTCAGAGACAACGAAAAAGGAGGTTGGATTGTGTGTGAGAGAGGGGAAAGGTGGTAGGGGTGGAGGTGGGGTGTGTGTGGGCAGGTGGGGTTGTTCTTGTTTTTATTTTACCTAGACTAACTGAACATCTAATATGAACATATTGTCAAAGCAAAGACCAGTGTATGGTTTTCATCTGCAAACCCAATCATTATTTTATATCAACTTGAGGTCGTTGTAGAAACTTGTAAACTTCAAATCATAGATCCGCATGTGATGATTACTTACATTCCCATGTATCTGTTCTTTTTATCTTCTAGTGGTTGGAAAAATTCAATTTTTTACAAGATTGGATTGGATTAAGTGTTTTATAGTTATTAAATAAACGCACAATTTAAATATCAAAGTAGATGTCTATTGGCTTCAATCTTACCATAACCCAAAAAGCAAAAAAAAAAATTCTCTTGTTTGGTTCACAGAATGTATTAAGCTCACACACGAAGAATGTGTTAGAGACATGATAACTTAAATGATTGTGCACCCTATAATAATTTAAACCTTTTGATGAAGTAAGATATTTCATTTATCAGCATTAAAAAATAAAAATAAATGCAAATAAGTGCAACATAGAGTTACCCGATAGATTGGAGGCGTCCTCTAATAATTTAACTTTAAATGAGATATAATCACATAATTTAACCACATAAACATTAGATAACTTATTAGGTAAATAATTCTAAGTGTAATATCATAAATTCATATAGCTAACTACTTTTGAATCTCCTCTTCACAAATGAGAAAAAATACAACAAAAATATATGATGTAATTAGGCCTACTCTTTTGATTGAAGGCGGAAAACTGTTTCTAAAATCATAGGAATAGCGTTTGATAGAAAAAAGTCTGGATTTGACGTTTTCATATCGTCAAGTAGTGCAGGTTTCGATGAACTTGCGAGTAATTCTTACTAGCAATCCTAGTGCATTTACTAGTAATTTCATCGCCTTACAATATCACGAGTTATAATTTTTTTTATTTTTGTATGATCGACTATATTACGAGTAATGTAAATTAAAACTCATGATCGCCTCTTTCATATATGGTGGGACTAATTTACCAATAACTATAATTGTGAAGTTTTAACCGATTTAAAAAAATAATTAAGATACGTGTAAATTCACGCAAACCAACATTTTAAAAAGGAGAATGTTAAACAAGGAATATACACTTACCATATTGAGTGTATATCACGGGCCACTACTTATTGGTCACGGTAATGGGCCACACGATTGTGGTCAAATTACTTAGTGTATATATGGTGTATAGTCTTGTAGACTTACCATAATTGTAGGATTCTTATACTACTAGAATAGGGTTTTGGTATTAGAATAGAAATAAAATTTTCCTATTATGGAAATTGTATATTGTATATATATATATTCTCTTTCATTAATGAAAATGATCAAGAGATTATCTCTTTCATGGTATCAGAAGTCTAGGTCAAAAAACAACAATTTCTCTCCCTAAAATTATTGTTCTTCGGCCAAGCATAAACCAAGCCTCCCTCCTCGGTTTCTACACCTGTTTTCGCTCTCAAATTCTCTCTTCCAAATCCCTCTATCACTTATTGTTCTTTCGTTATGTCTACGTCAAAGAACATGTTTCACCCTGCCCTTGTTGTTTCTAACATCAAGAATCATATCCCTCTAATTCTTGAAATAGAAAACGTCCAATACGCGACGTGGGCCGAGTTGTTCAAAATTCACGCTCGTTCGCATCAAGTCATCTATCACATAATCCCCGCGGCTCCTGAAGATACGAAGGTGCCTAAATGCGAGGATGATCCTAAGTTATGGACAACACTTGATGTCATCGTCCTTCAATGGATTTATTCCATTATATCTATCGACCTATTGCAGACGATTATTGAGCCAGAAGCTACGGCGATAGCTGCGTGGGATAGGTTGCGTGACATATTTCAGGATAATCGAAATTCCAGAGCTGTTACCCTTGAGCAGGAATTTTCTCATGTCAACATGGAAAAATTCTCAAACGTTTCAACTTATTGCAAAAGGTTGAAAGAATTGGCAAACCAACTCCGCAACGTTGGTGCGCCAGTTAGTGAATATCGTCTTGTTCTACAGATGGTTCTGGCTTATCCGAGGCCTATAGTGGTGTTGGAACTCTCCTTCGTTAAAGTAATCCTCTTCTGAAGTTCTATCAGGCCCGCTCCATGCTTACCTTGGAAGAAGCCGACTTGACTAAAAAGGTGGCTACTAGTGCTAGTCCCGTGGTCATGATGACATCCTCCACTAATCCTCAAAATTTTGGTGACAATTCGAACCACATCCGGTCTTACGGGGGCGGCAAAAATAGCTGAAAAAATATTGGAAAAAATAGCGGGGGCAAACGCAGCAGTTCCGGTAGTGGTAGCGGCTGCCAAAACAATAGTCGTGGACCCCATCTCGATTACAATGGGCCACCGACCCACTGGTCTCAGCCTTGGGCCTCTTGGTCGTGGGCTTGGAACAGTGGGCAGTGGCCCTACAACCCAAATCCTTCCCAGATTCAACCACTGGCCAGTGGGCTTTCCAGTAGCCTAGACGGCCCAATGCACACTGGGCTAGTGGTTCCAGCAACAGTCACGGGTCGGGGCAGCTTGCAGGTGTTCTTGGACCCCGGCCTCCGCAGGCCCATCACACCACGGGCCCACCCCGGCCGACATTGAAGCCACTATGCACACACTTAGTTTAACATCACCGGACTCGAATTGGTACATGAACACCGGTGCGACTACCCACATGACGTCCGATCAAGGTACTCTCTCGTCTTATTCCAATTTGAGCAACCCTTGTGGTATAATTATTGGTAATGGTAATTCAATTCTGATTCGTGGTTATGGTCATAAAACTTTATCTCCACCCCCATCCACCTCTTATCTTGAAAAATACCCTTCATGCCCCTAAATTTATTAAAAAAATTAGTGTCGGTTCGTAAATTCACAACTGATAATCATGTTTCTGTTGAATTTGATCCGTTTGGGTTTTCTGTGAAGGATTTTACGATGAGGACTCCTCTCATGAGGTGTGATAGTAGGGGAGATCTTTATCCGATCACACCATATTTTCAGTCTTTCGAGTCAAGTCTTGCCGTCTACGTTTGCTACCCTTGCTCCTTCCTTGTGGCATGATCGTCTAGGTCATCCGAGGTCATCTATTTTGTCTTCCTTAGATAAAAATAAATTTATTTTTCTTGTAAGGGTACGCGTAGTACTCCGAATTGTCAATCTTGTTCTTTAGGAAAAATTGTTAGATTGTCGTTTGTAGACTCCAATTCTCATACGTTAATGTCATTTGATATTATTCATACCGATTTATGGACATCTCCTGTTCTACGTTCGTTGGGTCATCGGTATTATGTTCTTTTTTTGGATGATTATTCAAAATTTTATGGCCTTTTCCGATAGCGAAAAAATCTCAAGTTTTTTCCATCTTCCTAAATTTTAGAGCATTCATTAGAACCCAATTCGAACGGGAAATAAAAAATATTCAATGTGATAATGGCAAATAATATGACAATGGGATGTTTCGAGAATTTTGTGCTAATAATGGGATCAATTTTCATTTTTCTTGCCCTCATACGTCTTCACAAAATGGGAAAGTCGAACGCAAAATTCGTTCCATTAATAACATTGTCCGAACTTTATTGATTCATGCTTCCGTACCCCTGTCTTTTTGCCATCATGCTTTACTAATTGCTACATATCTTCTTAACATTCTTCCTTCCAAAGGTTTGACATATTCGCCCCTCCTTCAAATTTTATATAATAAGACTCATTCGTATTCCCATCTTAAGGTCTTTGGGTGCTTGTGTTTTCCACTCTTTCCATCCACCATAATTAACAAACTTCAGGACCGGTCTACCCCTTGTGTGTTTTTAGGTTTTCCGTCATATCACTGTGGTTATAAATGTTTTGATTTATCTTCTAATAAAATCATAATTAGTCGCGATGTAATTTTTGATGAATCCCAATTTCTGTTTGCTAAGGTTAGTAATCCCGTGCCTAGTTCATATAATTTTTTGGATGATGATATATCCCCGTATATTATTCACCATTTATCGGTCATGTCCCGCACCCCATATCTGACTGCGGGCCCACTCCCCGCTGGACCCACTACATCATCGGTACCCACTGTTTCCAATGAACACACTGGGCAGGTTTTAATTCCAGTTTTGGTTATTGGGCCAGTTGCCCGACCCAATACTGAGACTGATCCAATCACTGTGTCATGTCCAGTTTCCAGTTATCGTGTTGGGCCAGCAGGCCCACTGCATGCTGGCCAGTCCGTCCCTGGTCCCAGAATTTTCCAAAATCCGCCCATTTCTTCCTCGAGTCAAAGACCAGTCACTCGTAGTCAACAGGGTATTTTTAAACCAAAAATACATTTTAATTTAAATTCTAATGTTCTTAAATCACCATTACCCTCTAATCCTGTGTCTGCCTTAAATGATCCGAATTGGAAAATTCCTATGACCGACGGATATAATGCTCTTATTGATAATAAGACATGGGAGTTGGTGCCCCGTTCATCTGGTGTTAATATTATTCGGTCTATGTGGATTTTTGCTCATAAAGATAATTCTGACGGTTCTTTTGTGATGGATAAGGCTCGTCTTGTAGATGATGGTAAGACTCAGCAGGTTGATGTGGATTGTGGTGAAACGTTTAGTCCGGTGGTCAAGCCGGCTACCATTCGTACTGTGCTCAGCTTGGCTTTTTCGAAAGCATGGTCCATTCATCAGTTAGATGTAAAGAATACTTTCTTACATGATGATCTCAAGGAGACAGTTTATATGCATCAGCCCTTGGGGTTTAGGGATCCCAAATATCATCATCATGTCTGTTTGTTGAAGAAGTCCTTGTATGGACTTAAGCAGTCTCCGCAAGCTTGGTATAAAAGGTTTTATATTTCGACTATTGGGTTCTCGCACAGCAGGTCTGATAATTCATTGTTCATATATCGTCGTGGTTCTTCGTTGGCTTATATACTATTATATGTGGATGATATTATCCTGACTGCTTCTTCTGATGCATTACGCAAGTCTATCATGACGCTGCTCAGTTCTGAGTTTACTATGAAAGACTTGGGGCCCTTGAGTTACTTTTTGGGGATTGTTGTCACTCGTCATGCAGGTGGGTTGTTCTTATCACATAGGAAGTATATAGCTGAGATCATTGAGAGGGCTGTGATGTCATCCTGTAAGTCCGCTTCCACTCCGATTGATACTTAACCCAAGTTGGGTGCCGCGACTGGCTCCCCGTACGAGGATCCGACCCGTTATCACAGTCTTGCAGGGGCTCTTTAGTATCTTACATTCACGAGATCAGATATTACGTATGCCATCTAGCAGGTGTGCTTGTTTATGCATGATCCCAGGATTGAGCACATGAATGCGCTCAAACGCATCATTCGGTACATCCAGGCGACACTTGATTATGGCTTACATTATATCCTTCGTCGACGTCTACACTTGTCTCTTATACAGATGCTGATTGGGGAGGATGTCGAGACACCAGACGGTCTACGTCTGGCTATTGTATGTTTCTTGGTAATAACTTGGTCTCTTGGTCTGCAAAGCGTCAGTCGACTTTATCACGTTCCAGTGCAGAGGCCGAGTATCGAGGGGGTAGCCAATGTGGTCTCGAAATCATGTTGGTTACGTAATATTCTTTTAGAGCTTCATTGTCCAATTGAGAAAGCTACCTTGGTTTATTGTGATAATGTTAGTGCCATCTATCTTTCTGGTAATCCGGTTCAGCACCAGCGCACTAAACATATCGAGATAGACATTCACATTGTTCGCGAAAAGGTAGCAAGTACGCGTCTGCCATGTCCCTTCCACGTATCAAATTGCAGACATCTTTACAAAGGGGCTTCCATCGGGCCTTTTTGAAGATTTTAGAGACAGTCTCAGCGTACGAAGACCGCCCGCTAAGACTGCGGGGGTGTGTTAAACAAGGAATATACACTCGTGATATACACTTACCATTTGAGTGTATATCACGGGCCACTGCTTATTGGTCACGGTAATGGGCCACACGATTGAAGTCAAATTACTTAGTGTATATATGGTGTATATATTGTGTATTAATTAGTCTCGTAAATTTATCATAATTGTAAGATTCTTATACTACTATAATATAATTAGAATATAAATAAAAAATTTCTGTTATAAAAATTATATATTATATATATATTTTCTTTCATTAATGAAAATGATTGAAGAAATTATTCGTTTCAGATAAAATAAAAATAAAGACAATGAGACACGTAGAAGAAGAGATATGAAAAGAGACTAAAACAGATAAAGCCAAAAAATGAAGGCTCTGTTTTTCACAAATTCCATATTCCTCTGAAATACGCAAAACACAAAAATAAAACATTACCGACAAAAATTAACCCCACGCTTTGTCGACAACAAAACAAAGTACATACTCTCAAGTCTCAAACCTCATCTCTCACAACACACCTTTTAATTCAACCCAAACACTCCAATTCATCTCTCTATATATCTTCACCAACAAATTTACAAAGAACCTAGAAGAATCTTGAACTTACAATCTTTCCAAAATTACTATTTAATCAAGAACGTTTTGGGGAAATTCTTGTTGTGCTTTTTGTGGGAATTTGATGAATTGAATAACCCAGAAAGGAATTGCTGTTTCTTTATCTTGTTGGTGAGTTCTTGCCCAAATTTATCTTTTTTGGGAACTTGTACTCTGTTTTTCCTCTGTATTTCCTCTGTTTTCTGCTTTCTGAAATGGTCATTTTTGCCAAAAATTTCTACTAAAGAAAAGAGCTTTTTGGGGAATGCTTTTTGTGAGTATTTGATGAATTGAGTAACCCAGAAAGGAATTGTTGAATCTTTATCTTGTTGGTAAGTTCTTGCCAAATTTGTGTTTTTGGGAACTTGTGCTCTGCTTTACTCTGTTTTTACTCTGTTTTCTGGTGATTCTTGCCAAACTTGTCTCTCTTTTTTTCTGGGAATTTAAGTGTCATTGCATTTCTGCTGAGCTTCTATAGTTTGGATTGAAATGGTAGTGAAGTCAGACTCATTTCCTTAATTTCCTAGTACTTTTCTCTTGTTTCTTTAATTCTTGATTTATTGCTAATCTTGGGTCTTGATTTCAAGAATCTTTTTTTTTCCACATTGGTATCATCCTAAGTTGTCTGAACTACCACCAAAGCTTTATTTTGACCATTCTTGGCCATTTTTTGGGGTGTAAAATTGTTGTGACAATGTTACAAGATGATGGTTCATCATCAGTGACCTCATCATCACCTCTTCAAAATTTCTCCATGATGTCATCACTTTCACCTAGTTTTGGTTCACCATACCAGTGGCTCAAAGAGCTGAAATCTGAGGAAAGAGGTTTATATCTAATTCACCTCTTGCTCACTTGTGCTAACCATGTGGCTGCTGGTAACCTTGAAAATGCTAACATAGCACTTGACCAGATTTCCCACCTTGCATGTCCTAATGGCGATACAATGCAGCGAATCGCCTCGTATTTCGCTGAGGCTCTTGCTGATAGGATACTGAGATCTTGGCCTGGTATTTATAAGGCCCTAAACTCCACTAAGTTATCGGTGGTATCGGAGGACATTTTCATCAAGAAAATGTTCTTCGAGTACTTTCCGTTCTTGAAGGTGGCTTCCGTGATCACGAATCAAGCGATCATTGAAGCCATGGAAGGAGAAAAGATGGTTCATATAGTAGATCTCAATGCTTCTGAGCCCCTCCAGTGGCGTGCGCTGCTTCAGGATTTGAGCGAGCGCCCTGAAGGACCACCCCATTTGCGAATTACGGGGGTTCATCAGCAAAAGGAAGTGTTAGAGCAAATAGCACATGTTCTAACAGAAGAAGCAGAAAAGCTGGATATCCCTTTTCAGTTCCATCAGGTAGTTAGCAAATTGGAGAATTTGGATGTGGAAAAACTTCGAGTGAAAACCGGGGAGGCTTTGGCTATTAGTTCAGTCATGCAATTGCATACTCTTCTTGCACATGATGATGAATCACAAAAAAAGTCCCCTCTGGCTTTCAAGCATTTAAATGGTCTTCACTTGCAAAGGGCACTATTAAACCAAAATACTTTAGGGGACTTGCTCGAAAAAGATGCAGCTAACGCTTTTAGTGCGGGCAACGAATCGGCTTCATCGTCTCCACTGTCTTCGACCGCATCAGCAAAGATGGACGGGTTCCTACATGCATTGTGGGGTTTGTCTCCAAAGGTCATGGTGGTCACAGAACAAGACTCGAACCATAACGGGACAACCCTTATGGAAAGACTATCAGAGTCATTGTATTTTTATGCTGCATTATTCGATTGTCTTGAATTCACTCTACAGAGAACATCATTAGAGAGATTAAAGGTCGAGAAAATGCTATTCGGTGAGGAGATCAAAAACATTGTAGGATGTGAGGGAGGTGAACGGAAGGAGAGGCACGAAAAACTGGATAAATGGTTTCAAAGATTTGATGGAGCCGGTTTCGGAAACGTGCCTTTGAGTTATTATGCCATGTTGCAGGCAAGGAGATTGCTGCAGAGTTATAGTTGTGAAGGATACAAGATTAAAGAAGAGAACGGTAGCGTAGTGATTTGCTGGCAAGATCGTGCTCTTTTCTCAGTGTCAGCTTGGAGATGTAGGAGGTGAAATTTAGACCAGATTACAATCAACAAAGGGATTTTAGTTTCCCTTTCCCTTTTCTTTTGTAATGCACTTAGTAGGAAGGTACTTACTTTTGTGAAGTGAAACTCCAATTGAGATTGTAATATTTTCTAATAGCCCTTTCTTGAGGATGTTAGGGTGGTGACTTTTTCATTTTGTTGTATACAGTTTATAATTTGTGCATGATTTAGTTCCATAAGGTAACCTGTGTATCAAAGAATGACTCAAAATTGATACTATTATTATTAGTAAGACAGTTCCTAAGGGAATAACTTGCATATAATCAAATTCCCCGTGGGATAATCTGTGGGAAGATTTCAGATTTGAACATTCCAATGGTTTGTCACAGAGCAATTATAAGGACACTTATTTTTTTCAAATTCTTTTGTGTATGAATGCCGGAAGGAAACGGTAAAGAATGGATCTTGAGTCTAACTCAACCTCAAAAGTTAGCTTGTAGGGTGAGGATTGTCCTAAGTTCATATAAGGAGTCCATGTTCTCATTTCATATCCGATGTGAGACTCTTAACACTCCCACACGCCCAGACCTTGTTAACTGGAGCATGGATAATATAATTTGGGGGCCCAACATCGGTGAACAAAGAATTGAAATGAGCATGGTTCTGATACCATGTAAAGAATGAATCTTAGGCGTAACTCAACCCCAAAAGTTAGCTTGTAGGGTGAGGATTGTCCAAGTCCATATAAGGAGTCCATGTTTCCATTCCATATCCGATGTGGGACTCTTAACAGAAACAAACCTGAATTATGGCCTTTGTATGATAGCATAGGTTCAATATAACTTGGGCCACGATATGAGCCAATTGAGAAATCGTGTTGTATTAATCGTATTGATTTCACGGGATACTTTATTTGGATATCGAAATCTAACTTGTATCAAAATTTTCAAACTTTTTCATGCCTTCCCACCTCGGAACAACTTAACATATGTGGTGTCTGAAGTTAGACATGACAATGCTTGAAGTTTCATATTGTTGAAGTTCAGGTAAAATTGTTGAACTTTAGCCCTTCGTGCGCGAACTTCATGCATGAGGAAAACATAGACAAAAATGAATAAATTTAGCCACATATGGCTGAAGTTCAGAGAGAAATGAAACTTCAGATCCCATATATTTAAAATTATTTCAAAGAGTAGACTTGCAGATTTTTATGCACTGTAAATATGACTTAAATAGTAGTCCCGAAATCGAATAGTTGTACACTTCAACTAGGGGTAGCAAATGGGCGGATCGAGTCGGATATGAGCGGGTCAAAAATGGATTAAACAAATACGGATCAATTACCTGAATCGCCCATATTTAACACGGATAAAAAATGAGTTACTCAATGAATAATATAGATATTCATATTACCCAATTGTGTGACTATTCTTCTGTGTTATTTTTTCTTAAAATTCATATACAATCAAATTAAGACACAATTATATTTTAATATTATTTAATAATTAAAATAATAACAAAAAAATCTGATAAATAGAAAATATTTTCTCTAGCAAAAAAAGTATTGTAGTACCTTAAAAATGAAAAAAAATGACTTCCCTAATGAAAGTAGTAAAAATAAGTCTCACAAGTGACATTCCATATTAAGGATGTGTTCGGTATGGAGGAAAACGTTTTTTGAAAAATATCTTCCAATTTTCTCTTGTTCGTTTTGCTTAGGCTTGTACTTTGTTTTGAGCCGAGAGTTTCTCGGAAACTGTCGCTTTACCGACCAAGGTAAATGTAAGGTCTGCGTACACTCTACCCTCCTCAGACCCCACATTGTGGATTTCACCGGGTGTGTTGTTGTTGTTGTTTCTCTTGTTCGTTTGTCAAAAAAATTGATAAATATTTCTTTAGAAAAATAAGTTCCTTAAAAATGAAGAAAATGATTTTTCTAATGAAAGTAGGGAAAACAAGTATGACAAGTGACATTCAACCAACTACCCTACCAACACCCACCACACAATTCACCCCCAAACCCCTCCAAAAAGAATAAAAATAAAAATTTTAAATTTTTTGTTGGTTTTCTACTTCCTCTCCCCCCCGGTTATGAACCCCTCGACCCACCCCCACTACCCTCCGAATAATTTTAATTTTTTTTTGGAAAAATATTTTTAACCACTCCAATTTTTTTTATTTTTTTAACTCTTTTTATTTTCTACTCCACCCACCCCCGGAATTTTCTATTTCATATTTTTATTTTACTTTTATCAAAATGAAAAATCTTTCCTTACCCCACCATGCCCCTGCACGCCTCCTCCCGTGTATTTTCTATATCATATATTCTATTTTATTTTTATAAAAAAATTATTAAAAAATGAGAATTTTTTTCGTATCCCACCCCAGGGGTGGGTGAGTGGTGGAGGGTGGGTGGTGGGGATGGGTGTGTGGAGTGGGTGGGGGTATTTTTCGGAAAAAATAACAATGAGAAAATAAATAAAAAATTCACTTATTTTTCAAGAATACATTTTCCTCCATACAGAACACCCTATATGTTGTGAGTTTTATTCATTTTATCAATGGATTTAATCATATTTTAAGTGGATAATATGATTTGATTAATATTGGACCTAATTTAAATGGGTTGGATTGGTTGAGAATCCAACCCATTTTAAATGGGTTGAGTCAGACTGATAACCATAAATTTTACCTATTTTGTCACCACTAACTTCAACCGTATTAATCAGTAAGTTTAGCTTGTTATCACCAAGGGGCGCATCAATGCCAAAGTGGATGAAGCAGCCGCTTTAGGCACCGAAATGTTTTAGGCCCCGAGGGTTTTATGCCTCAAATATTATAACATGTTTAAAATCACAAATTTAAAGTCTTTTTTTGTATTTTTTTAATTACGTACCGAATCAAACTAAATCATATAAATTAGAATGTAGTAAATATTTATTATTATATTTTACTTCATAGGTCTATATTTCATTTTATACGGTTTATTAGAATTTAAATACGCTAATAAAAAAATATGAATCAGATTATTTACTCAAAACTCAAGAAAAGGAATTGAGTTGAAACTTTAATACAATCTCATAATAGATCTCTTAATAAAATTTTCAAAAAAATAATAATAATATATATATATATATATATTAGTGAGTGCTCTTTAGAATGTATGAACGACTCATTAATCTACATTGGAAGGATTAAATAACAATTAACAATTTTTGCATTTTTAAAAAACTAGAAAATATACATCAAATAGTGTGTGGATGATTTTTATATATAAAAAAGAAGTTAAAAGTCTCTTATTGAGATTTGACTTTAGGCCATCAATTAAGTTGGGCGGCCTTTCCCTTGATTATCACATATTAAACTTCAATAATAATTTCAGTATATATAACTTTAAAGCATTAATTGTTTTATGGTGATCTAAAGAATCATTGTATAGACTGTTTAAGACGTTAACAAAGGAAAATTTGTCGAACAATGAAAATATAGGATCTTGTCTGGTTTATCCCTAGCTTAACAAGATGAAAGGAACAATTTCTTGATGTCGATATTAGTTATGTTATACTTGAATTATGCTATGTCTAAAGTATCGAAGGCCTTGTCTTTTATTAATGATGGTTCATTGGGGACATAGATTAAATTGAGAAAACAAGGTTACATTTTGTTTTGGTGAACATATTGTATGTGATGTTTGGTGCATTAGAGAAAACAAGGATAAATCAACAATTAGAGGTCTAATACTATTGACTTAAATGGACCAATTGAGTAAACAAAAGTAAGAATTTGAGAATTGAGAACGTTGATTCAATTTTTATTGTCCTCTTCTCTCTTCCTCTTCCCTGATATAGGTTTTCTTTTAATATCCTTTTTTACAGCTTTCTTTTTATCTCCTTGGCCAATAAGATAATTCCATTTCAAGGGCATTATAGTAAACTTGCCTCTTTCAAGATAGTTAAATCAATTTCTATAACTTTTCTACCCTGGTCCTATTTGGGCCCAATATCAAGCCTTGACCGGTTACAACATTTTCTACCCTGGGACCAAGTCGGCTCTTGAACATACCATACAAGGAATGAAACTTGAGGTATTTTTCTCTATATATATTATGATTTTACAATCTTTGTTTTTATTTTCTAGTTTACAAGATTAAATGTTTTTATTATTTAAACAAACTCAGTGGTTAAAGTTGATATTAATAAAAGACCAGCATAGCCTATATCATTGTAGAAATTGTGTGGGCTTCCAGTTTTTGACATTGTATTTAAACTTTATCCACCCTTTTAAATGTTGCGCAAAAATAGCTAATGTTCAATTAAATACTTGACGTGTTGTAGATGTTTCACATAATGATTAGTGATACTTTTGGTCTTATTTAAAAAGTACCAATATTAAGATATCGAATTTTTATTTTGAAATGACATTATTTAACCCAACATTATGTTGGATATGTAAAACAGTACGTGAAGTAAATAAATATTACAAGTGTTAGAAAGGATAAACAAGTAGCCAATATTCAGAACTGCCGCAAGCTTGTTGAGCGTTGGATCTTGATAACCTGAAATCAAGAAACACTAAATCTGGATTGTTACAACTGTGGCTGAGTCGAGAGATGACTCTTTGTCTTTAAGACAAGATTGCCCCGTATATATGCTTTTACGTTAATGGGCAATAGTCTCCCAAGATAAAACAACAACTAATCAACACACAAAGCAAATAGGTTGATTCTGACGAAGAAAACAAACACGAAACGACTTGCTGAAAAATGGAAAAGGAAAGAAGAGTTTTCTGTTTTTGTCCACTGTTTGTGCTTCACGTTTTGGACTGAATTTCGGTTGTTCTCTTTCTATTTGCCTCTGTGAAGTAGTCTCAACAATTGAGCCAAAAGGCTTCAATATATAGTATAAAGGGAGGGACCTCTCAACTGCCAAGTAATGACTGTTAATAGCCAAGTAATTGCCATTAGTGAGGAGTTATTCAACCAAGTAAATGATTGATTTAATGTGCTGCATAAAGGAGCTATTAGGGAGGCAGATTAATGGAGTTTTAACACTCCAAAAATCAACCCAAACGGCAGGCAACAAATATAGGCCTTCTGCTACAAGATAGAACCACATCTTCAGCCTTCTCCTCTTGTCCCAGTTGACATCCTCAGCCTTTCGTGGGCGCTTGTTCCCACCACTCTCAGGAGCGGTGACACCATGAACACGTTGACCTTCAACAGCATAATCAAAACTTCCTTCTACCAGAAAACCACAGCCATATCCAGATTTGGTCACACAACTTTCGACCAACATCTTTTGAACACTAATACGATCTTGTCTTAAACTTGTTGGATATGTAAAGCAGTACGGGAAGTAAATAAATATTACAAGTGTTCGAAAGGATAAATAAGTAGCTAATATTCAGAACTGCCGCAAGGTTGTTGAGCGTTGGATCTTGATAACCTGAAATCAAGAAACACTAAATCTGGATTGTTACAACTGTGGTTGAGTCGAGAGATGGCTCACTGTCTTTAAGACAAGATTTCCCCGTATATATGTTTTTACGTTAACGGGCAATAGTCTCCCAAGATAAAACAACAACTAATCAACACACAAAGCAAATAGGTTGATTCTGACGAAGAAAACAAACACGAAATGACTTAAGAAAGAATGGAAAAGGAAGGAAGAGTTTTCTATTTTTGTCCACTGTTTGTGCTTCACGTTTTGGACTGAATTTCGGTTGTTCTCTTTCTATTTGTCTCTGTGAAGTAGTCTCAACAATTGAGCCAAAAGGCTTCAATATATAGTATAAAGGGAGGGACCTCTCAACTGCCAAGTAATGACTGTTAATAGCCAAGTAATTGCCATTAGTGAGGAGTTATTCAACCAAGTAAATGATTGATTTAATGTGCTGCATAAAGGAGCTATTAGGGAGGCAGATTAATGGAGTTTTAACACTCCAAAAATCAACCCAAACGGCAGGCAACAAATATAGGCCTTCTGCTACAAGATAGAACCACATCTTCAGCCTTCTCCTCTTGTCCCAGTTGACATCCTCAGCCTCTCGTGGGCGCTTGTTCCCACCACTCTCAGGAGCGGTGACACCATGAACATGTTGACCTTCAACAGCATAATCAAAACTTCCTTCTACCAGAAAACCACAGCCATATCCGGATTTGGTCACACAACTTTCGACCGACATCTTTCTAACACTAATACGATCTTGTCTTAAACTTGTTGGATATGTAAAGCAGTACGAGAAGTAAATAAATATTATAAATGTTCGAAAGGATAAATAAGTAGCCAATATTCAGAACTGCCGCAAGCTTGTTGAGCGTTGGATCTTGATAACCTGAAATCAAGAAACACTAAATCTGGATTGTTACAACTGTGGCTGAGTCGAGAGATGGCTCACTGTCTTTAAGACAAGATTTCCCCGTATATATGCTTTTACGTTAACGGGAAATAGTCTCCCAAGATAAAACAGCAACTTATCAACACTACAAAGCAAATAGGTTGATTCTGACGAAGAAAACAACACGAAACGACTTGCTGAAGAATGGAAAAGGAAGGAAGAGTTTTCTGTTTTTGTCCACTGTTTGTGCTTCACGTTTTGGACTGAATTTCGATTGTTCTCTTTCTGTTTGTCTCTGTGTATTAGTCTCAATAATTGAGCCAAAAGGCTTCAATATATAGTATAAGGGGAAGGACCTCTCAACTGCTAAGTAATGACTGTTAATAGCCAAGTAATGTCCATTAGTGAGGAGTTATTCAACCAAGTAAATGGCTGATTTAATGTGCTGCATAAAGGAGCTATTAGGGAGGCAAATTAATGGAGTTTTAACGCTCCAAAAATCAACCCAAACGGTAGGCAGAAACTTTCTACCTTCCGTCGTTCCCAATTTCATATTTCCAGAAACTCCAGGGACCAAACTGTAAATATTAGGCAATTTGGGGTCCAATAAGATAATATCAGAAGAAGCCCAAGGCCCACGACCCGAGACCCGACGGGCGCGCGGCGGCGGCGCGCGTGTGGACTTAGCCTTGAATCCAAGCACATCTAGGTCCTCCCTCCTTCAAACACATGGGTTACCCCTTAGGGTCCCAAACTCTTAGCTAATTTTGAGACTTATAAAGAGAACAATTCTTCCTTTCCCGCCGATGTGGTAGATTTGTCTCACACCATATTTTCATGCCTCAAACGCCTTACTTCGTGGACCAATATCTCTTTCATTTCTCAACGGAATTTGACGATCCTTGGCCCTACGGTCATTTACTCACTTAGTAGATTATGCACGTGTGAAGAGACAAAGCCTCCAACATGCGGAACCCTAGTGTTTAAGTCATTAAATATGGGTGGACGCACCTCCCCACCAAAAGCAAATTTCCAACCCATTAAACATTAGAAACACTTTCGAAATGATATTTAATAGCATGTTATATACATATTGTTTGTAATATTTTTATATTTTTATAAAATTTTATACTCATTAATATGAGGTACACGCGTGAAGCATGTACCCATAAATTAGTATAATGGTAATAGTGGTGGTTAGGGCATAAGTCTCTCATTTCTCATCTAGTATTAAACTATTAATGATGAGAAATGAGAGAATTGTGTCCTGACCAACACAATCATATAATCCGCATTAGAAGTAATGGTGGTGATAGACATGCATGCAAGTCGGGAACCACAAATCATTAGCTAGCAATAAAGAATCATATCCAAGCTCCAAACTCAACAATTATAAACTTAAGTGATGAAATTCCTTTTGAGAGCTCTTGAGATATACATCTGACTTGAAGCTGATGAATTGAACCTAAGCCTAGGCTTCTATTTATAATAATGATATTGACAAGGTGTGTATGCCCCACAAACTTTTAATCTTTTACGATTCAAAACTTGAGTAACATCTAAACTATATAAAAATATGAAATATGGAAATTATGAAAAAAAATTGTTACACTTTAAAGAAAATTAAATGATTTATAATCAAGGAAAGATGATTATCAATATACACAAAATAACATTCCCTTCCACTAAATTCTTAATTAGAACGATATATTGTATAGCTATTCTTGGAACGTATAGGAAGGACTATTAAAGCCATTGCTAGTGCAAACATTATATTTGAAATCTGTGCCAATAAATTGAGACTTAAAACTTGCAAAGGTAAAAAAGGTTAGGCGTTGAGACGTTTGTCTCATGTAACTAGAGGATCCCGGACCCGATCCGGATTCGATGGATCCAGATCCTTTTTATAAGATATGGATCTTCAAAATTTAGACCCGACGGATCCGGATCGGATCCGGATCCATTTCTGACGGATCGGATCTGGATCTGAATCTTGTATTTGAGATCCGTATTCGGTCTAGATCCGACCTGTGGATCCATTTTTTATTAAATATATTCATAACCTATAATGTAATTTTATAAGTATTTTCTTAAAATTGCTAAGCATGTCATTGCAAGTTTAATTCTCAAAACAAGTTTAATTTATCCCCGTGTTAACTCAAAAACCAAAAAATAAAGAGGTAACTTCGATAATAAAATCAATGTTATATTAGTGAATGACTAACATCTCTATAGACAAGTAGTTAAAATTATATTCACTTCATTCGTGAAGATTCCTAGCACATGCAAGTTCTGCATTGTGGAAATACTAGTCAGCATTTTCCACAACTATTGTCATTGTCCAACATTTTCAATTAATAGCTCACAATCAAAACGAGACAACGAACAAAATATCTCATATGAACATTTCAAAATTGAAACACAGTAAACTGTTAGCTAAGTAAAAATTGTTTGTCAGTTCAAAAAAAATTCTAGCGAGGCAATTTTTTTTACATGTAGATCCAGATCCGATCCGTGGACCCGGTGGATCCGATAGATCCGGATTTGTATATGATTTTTATGGACCCGACGGATCTGGATCCGGATCTAGATTCAGATATGAAAAACCGGATCTGGATCTGAATCTAGTAGGATCCGGTCCAAATCCAATCTGTTGCCATCCCTACACGTAACTTTGGTTCCCCATAATTACCTCGAGATGTCTAAAGGTTCTCGGTTGAAGCGAGTCAAATAACTTTATTTTTTAAATATTAAATTTAATTTAAGATAAATGTGAACAATTTGCTCACCAAAGAGTTTTTATGGTATATGATAATTAATATTTCGCAATATAAAGCGAATAGGCACGTAATTCAATGGGGGATTTTAAACACATGATTTGATATTTTGATGTTTTTTACTTTTCATCAGTCAAATCTTACGCTTTGGACCAAAATATTTCATACCGTTAATTTAAAATATTTTTTAAAATTTTAAATATTATATTTTATTTGATTAATATGGATATCTCATATGTATAAAATTTAATTAATTATAGAAAATGATTTAATAATCTATAATATCTAAAAGAATTATAGAGTCTACGTCGAATAAATTTTAAAAGGAATATAATAAGAGAATAATAATCAGGTTGCTTTGAATCATTTCCAGTTAATATAAATAATCCAATGCATAATCTGTTTAAATATTAGTTTGGTATTTCAGTTGATTGAGTCCGTTTTATCTTTGAATTTAAGCATAAAAGTCCAATTTCTTAATGCTTTTTTTTTTTGTTTCTATTTAGTAAGACTTAAGAGATATAAGGTAGTATTTGGTATTAATAACTCAAAGTGATATGCATCTTCTTTAATTCTGTTTTATAAAGTAAAAATTTAAGTAGCCAACCAACTGAACTAGTAGATCTCTACATGTTATACCTAATTAAATTATTTTATCATGTCATATTTTTCATGATAAACTTGGCTGAGTGATTTTATAAGAGAAATGCTATAAATTGAGTAACTTTATGAATACAAAACAAAGTTATTTTTGCTATATAATTCCTCATAATTGAGTGACCCATTCTACGTAAGTATGAATAAGAGTGTTGTAGAGGTGGAAGAATCTTTTCTTTTAGTGAATCCTTATTCCTTAGGCCTCACATAAAATTATACTCCCCCGTCTTAAAATATTTATCATTTTTTAGTTTATATGCCCCTTAAAAATATTAATTAGGAGGGGTATTTGACTTTTTTTTATCTTATTTATGTCTAAATTATAATCTCTCTCCATTAAGTATTTATTCTATTTATGTGTCATCTTTATTAACGACAAAGGGTAAAATGAAGAAAAATAAGTAATTATGTCTTGAACTTCTAAAACGACAAATAATTTGAGACAACTATTTTTAGTAACCATAAATAATTTGAGACGGAAGAGTAGTAACTGTATGTCATTGATTTACATGAATTATAGTCTTTCCATATCAAAGAGAGTTTTCACATCCCTTAAGAAAATATAAATTTCTAGATAAAAATAAATAATTTGATTAAAATATCTCTAATTAAATAAATATTGAAATTTAGTCACTTAATACTTAACAAGGATAAATAAAATAAAAAATTAATTCTTTCTTTAATTAATAGGTAGATACTTTTTTTTGAATTAAATATAAAAGCTAAATAGCTGCTCTTTTTGAACAGAAATGAGTAATGAGTAAAGAAATATTCAAAAATACTACTACGAAATCCCAGCATTAATTGCAGATGTTGAACTACAACTTTATAGCGTCCGAGCATGTAGATAAGATAATTTATGGTTGGTGTCCCCGGCGTATCTCCATGAAAAATGAGGGAAACTTAAAATTCAGTTGAAGGTCTATAGCGTGAGTTCGAATCTTGGCGGGAGTAATTTGTTCTTTTCTGGAGTAGGACCTTGTACGTGATATCAGTTGCTCTGTTCTCAAACTCTGGTCATTCAGGCATATCCCGCGATTTATTGATAGTAATGCTGAGGGATCGGGACCACTATCTCCATGAATAATCTAGTGTAAACACGGAAACTGAATATTTTAAAAAAGAATTTATGATTGGACCTTAGCAGACTTCATATCACAGAGTAAATTGTTTTAAACTTTTGGGAACTTGGTCAAGTTGGGGTCCACTAAGGACATGTATTTATTTGCTTTTAACCTTTTTGGCCATTTCCTAGTCTTTGTTCTCTCTCTTCATTCATTATTATAGCAGATTCATTAGCATAAGACAACGCTAGTTTATCTATTTGTTAAAGTTATTCAAAATGAATCTCCCAAAAGTACAAGAGTAAATCAAACCGATTTTCAACTCTATTTTATTGTTTTTAATTGTCTAGTCGTAGTTTGGAATTTTACAGAAGTAAGCTATTATTTAAGTCAATTCATCAAAATAATACGTTTTTAAAACAAATTATGAAACTAGAATAACGTATTAGAAATTATTTTACTCAAAAAATTTAATGGGTAAAAAAGTTAACTGCTAACGATGTTAAAGTATAATTCATTAATGTGAGAAACGTTTTATGGTTAATACTTGAATCTCAATAAAAAAACTCTAAAGAATCAAAATCTGACATTGATTGATTTTAAAGTCGTAACTTAAAGTTACAATTTCAGGATAAAATGTAACTGACAGTAATAATTTTATGGACGCGAAATCAAATCCTATAGAGAATCTTGCAAATTGATTTAACCAATAAATCATAATTGATAGTTACGTTTTAACTGTAAAATGTGATGCACAATAATAACGTCACACTGCTAAGTTCTCAAACAACCCAACAACTTCAAGAGCAAAATGAACTATGGACAGAGAGGATCAAAATGAGATGGGAGAAGAACTACGAAAGTTCAAAAAGACACTTTGTTTCTGATTGGAATATACCCACAGGGGTATATGAAGTTAGATCTATGCAGGGTGATGGTACTGGTAGTAATCTTCACTATGTTTCACTGAATAAAAAAGATGTGATTGTGGAAAATGGGCTAATTTGCGCTTCCCATGTCACATATCATGATAGAATGGGAGGACTAGCTATAAATTTTGTCAGCGAGCATTTCACAATAGAGAATTATGCTGCAACATATTCTCACCAGTTGGGCACGAGGCGTATTGGCCATCTCCAAGTTTTAGAATGATAAGTAATGAATTTTATGAGATGGATCTGAAAGTATATTTATGTCCCAGACACAATCTATATTAGGACAAATGTACTTTATACATATTTATATTATTATTAATGAAGATTAATATTTTGGCATTTGCAATTATTGAATTATTATTTGATTGTTTGTAATTATTCATTAATGTCCATCACTTGAGCTTACGTTGTCATTAATAGAGTGAGTTATTAATGATAGAGCGTAACTCTTAAAATAGCCTCGACTAATGATCATCGAGAATGAGATATCGATGATATGTGATAAGTCGACATGTGGTTTGCATCACATCCTTAGAGGATGTAGTATGTCTCACCTGCTACGAGTAATGGCTACTCGTGATGGACACATGGATACTTTGAAAGTATTGGTATACCCTGCTGATATACTGTTTGTTATACTTGTCTAAAGTATGATCAGTGTGTGGGAGATAGAAGTCCTTAGACTTGAGGTCAATACACACCTTGCCTACAAAGTAATGTACTTTGATCCGGTCCTAAGCTCAAATGCCTTATAGGTTGAGATACGGCTTGTATTGGGTACATTACGATGTGGATTAAAGGTGGTAGTTGAGCCAAGATTAGGATTCATTCCTCGAATGTATATTCGAGAGAACACTCGGATTCTCAGTGATATTAGGTTGACTAAGTCGTTGGCCAACGTAATAGACATATTTAGAATATGGTCTAGCTGTCAACTAATATAGATGAGATACAATGATTAAGCCATTTGGATAGACACATGACAAATCCTAAGCTTGATCGGGTTTGTCGTGAATGAAAGGATTTTATCTTACCACATAAAGGTTATGTTTACGGGATTCGTGTAAACGTACTTCACATATTCAGTTCGTCTTCCGGCGCCATCTAGGAGTTCCGTGTAGACCTTAATTTGATTAATGTCGATATGAGAAGGCCTGTAGGGTCACACTATGTCGATTGTCCATTTCGATCTAAGGATGTATTGAGAGAGTAATTAAATGTTCGATTTGGAATCGAGACATTTAAATGAATAATGATTATTTTAATTAAGTCAAAATTAGATTTTGTATTTAATTAAGTCAAAATTAGATTTTGGATTTAATTAAGAATGCACGGAAAATAAATTCGAGCGTCGCAGCGCCCATACCCTAGGGCCTCGGCGCAGTGCATGAGCACTTCGAGCGCCGCGGCGCCTCTGCTTCAAATTTTGGGCCAGGCCCAAGGTCAAACCCTAATCCGGTTTTGACCTAGTTTTCAACTATAAATAGAGGCTTTCAATTCATTATTCACACACAGAATTTTCTGAAAATCATTCTAAGCCTTAGAGACTTAGAATCAAATACTCTCTTGAACCTCTACCAGATTTCCTAGCTTTCCGAAGGAGAAATACATTGAAGCTTAGAGCTTGCAATCGGAAGGGCAATTGCGTGTGCACCTCACAATTGATAAAGATTCTGATAATTCTAACTTGTAAGTATATACTTTATGTTACAAGTTTAATTGTTGTACAACCATACCAGAAACCTTATTGGGGTAAGTAAGAAACAAAATTTTAAACTTCCGCTGTGCCTTACTTATGCATTTTTTAACCCAACAAAAACCTACAGTGGTATCAAAGCCAAGCTGGTTCCATGGTTTTATAACAATTGAATAGAGTAATAATATGGGTTAAACATAAAATTGGATTAAAATGAGGTTCTTGAAATCCTACATGTCTTGACCGAATGTTAACATTTAATATCACCCTAAATTATCTCCTACGCTAACTCGAGGAAGTCACTCCGCTCTAACTCGAACTAAGCCAAAAGTGCGTTTTTCGGCTCATTGCACGGTGCACGGCTAAGAATGGGTAAGAACGGATGATGGTCGATATGGGCGTTATTGATAATGGTGGGTGATGATAAAAGACCTGTGACTTGATCCCTAAATTGGATTTAGGGCTCGAACGATCTTGAAAAATCAACATAGAAAGATTTTGTCAGGACGTCGGCGCCGCAACCCTATGGTAGGGCGCCGCGGCTCCACGGTGGAGCGACGCGACCCTAATTCTTCATTTTTTAATTCTGGACTTACTGGACAGTGGGTGCCGCGGCTCCATAGTGGAGCGCCGTGTCCCTAAATGAATTACAGAAGCCGAAATGCTTCTGGCTTGCGAGCGCCGCGGCTCTAAAGCACTGCAGAAGCATTCTGCCTCGGTGGCGCCGCGACCCTAATGATTAGAGCCGCAGCCCCAACGGTAAAAAAAAAAAATCAGAATGTTTAACCTATGATTATTATTATACAGTATATTTGATAAGTATACTGTTTATGTGCTAAATGTCAAATTGTTTGTCATTTAAATTACTAGAATAGCGTCTGTTATAACTGTCTGGGAAGGCGGCGCCCAGTATTTGATTAAACCATCTTATATCATGCATATTGGGTTGACGGTTCCCAACTACATGTGTCATTAGTTTTGCATGATGTTAAGATGTCATATTGGATATGGCGTAAAAGAGTTTATCTTGGTTGAAACCCTAAATTAAAATGTTCCCCAAATTTTTTAAATACAAGTCTAAAATAAAACGCGTCGTCCATTATAATTGTTAGAGTGCAAAATCCTTTTCGGCGATACGAGTATTTATGCCAAAGCATTTGCTCTAAGTCTACGAGGACTCAGACTCTTTCATAGATGTGTTTTAATGTAAAGGTAAATGATAAACTTTTGTGGGTATTTACACCAAAGTGTTTGCTCACAAAGGCCAAATTTGCTTAGATACATAAACGCAGTAGTGTAATGGGGTTGACTTGCTTAGACAAATCTCGGCGCCAAAGTGTCGGACTAATCTAAGGACGCAAGATTAAATGTATATTTGATCAACCAAGAGTTGCGAATAAGTTTTGCAATTGGTTTAGAACCTACCAAGATGTGTTATTGAAGTTATCAGCCAAAGCAAACGCGGAGATAACATAGGCTTGGATCTTGGCCCATTATGATCTCAATTAAAATAGGTCAGTATTCTACCATGGGGTCGTAGAAGTATATTAAAATAGTGGGAGCTAATTAAACAAAATGTCTTGTTGATTAGCCTAAATGAATATGTATAATAGGAAATAAATTTTGAGTTTGATTTCCGGTCTATCTAATTCTTCAGATTATTAAAGATGTCGAGTTTATCGTTGAAAATGTTGATTGCGATGAACAAACTTACTGGAACGAACTTCCTTGATTGGCTAAGGAATTTGCGTATAGTACTGAGAAAAGAGAAAATAGAATACGTGTTGGAAACGGTGTTCCCAACAGTCCCAGCGACAGACTCTGCTGAATATGATTCTTTTGATAAGGATGCTTATAAAAAACACCTAGATCATGCCACTTCAGCGCAGTGCGTAATGTTGGCTTCCATGTCTATGGAACTACAGAGACAACATGAGAATATGGGGCCCAATGAGATGCTCGAACACTTGAAGAGTCTCTATGACTCATAATCCCAGACCATGGAATATGAGTTACTAATATAACTCTTTAAGTGTAAGCTCAATGAAGGGGGCCAGGTCTCACAGCACGTGTTGAAGATGATTGGGCTGATAGAGAGACTTTCTTCAATTGGAACGAAGCTTGAAAAGAATGTCGCTACCACCCTCATCCTGAACTCTCTCCCTCATTCTTTTGAGAACTTCATAGTGAATTTCAATATGAATGGAACGAAGGCGACTTTGTCGGAGCTGCACAACATGCTCAAGACCTTTGAGTCTTCCACATCCAATGGCAAAGCTGTGCTCATGGTGAGCTCCTCTAGCTGACCCAAGCCGAAAGGCAAGGAATGGCAGAAGAATAAGGGTAAGGCAATCGCTGCGCCCTCAGCTATGAAGCCTAAGGGAGGTGTGAAGAATAAGGCAAATCCGGCTAAGGATGAATGCCTCAACTGTCATAGGAAGGGGCATTGAAAGAAGGACTGCACGACACCAGGAGGAGGAAAAACACCAGGTGCTCCTAGCTTTGGTGGACAAGGTATGTACGTCATTGAAATAAATATGTCTATAAATAACTCTCATTCCTGGGTATTGGATACCGCTTGTGGCTCACACATTTGTACAAATGTGCAGGGGCTAACTGATAGCAGGAAGGTTGGACCGAGAGAGGTAGACCTACGCGTTGGAAATGGAGCACGAGTGGATGTTGAGCGCGTAGGGACTTATATATTAAATTTACCTTTCGGCGATTGTTTAGTGTTGAAAGATTGTTTTTATGTTCCATCGTTAACGAAGAATATTATTTCTATCCAGTGTTGGACATGGAGGGATTTTTCTCGTATATTTATAATAGCAGTCACGTACTGTCTTTTAATAATGTTATATATGGAACTGCTCCTCTTGTGGATGGATTATATACACTGAAATGTAGTCGAGAGATATTCAATGTACAAAGTAAATGAGCAAGACAAGTAATAGAAACAAAACCTACCTATGACACTGCAGACTTGGTCATATCAACGAATCAAGGATAGCAAGATTGATGAAGTTAGACTACCTCGAACCATTTGACTTGGAGTCTTATGGTAACTGCGAATCTTGCTTGAGAGGAAAGATGACCAATAAACAACTTTATGGGAAAGGTGTGCGAGCCAATGAGGTGCTTGAGTTGGTCCATACTGATGTATGTGGGCCATTATTAACTCAAGCTAAAGGAGGCTTCCCATACTTCATCACTTTTACTGACGACTTCACAAGGTATGGATATGTGTATCTTATGAGACATAAATATGAGGCCTTTGAGAAGTTCAAGGAGTACAAGTCGGAAGTAGAGAAGTAACTTGCAATAAGTATCAAGACACTTCGATCGAATCGAAGAGGTGAATACTTGAGCAAGGATTTTCTAGATTACTTAAAGCTACATGGAGTCCAATCAGAATGGACACCTCCAGGAACGCCACAGATGAATGGTGTTGCCGAGAGGAGAAACCGAACCTTATTGGATATGGTTTGATCCACGATGAGCTCATCAGCTCTACCGTCATACCTTTGGGGACATGCTATACAAACCTCTATATATGTTCTGAACAGGGTTCCCTCCAAGTCAGTAGAAAAGACACCCTATCAGATATGGTGTGGCAAGAAGGCAACTCCTAAACATATGAGACCCTGAGGGTGCCCTGCATATGTTAAGAAGATGCTCACTGACAAGTTGGAATTCAAAAGTGAGAAATGTTACTTCGTGGGGTATCCAAAGGAAAATAAGGGATACTACTTCTATCTTCCTGGAGAACATAAGGTCATTGTTTCCAGGAACGCAACTTTCCTTGAAGAAGAATATGTCTACAAGGAACATAGCTGCACAGAGATTGAACTTGAAGAAATTCAAGAATAACAAGATAACACATAAGTTGAACCCTTGTCGAATGACTTAAACAAGGATTCAGTGAAGATTGGGTACTTAGTGTACGCCCTTCAGCCAGTGGGAGTGTTGTGAGAGATAGTGTAGAAATGCAAGGCTCTCATACACAACCAATGGAAGATGATACAATGGTTGTACATCATTCAATTCAGGAAATACATGAAAATGACATTCCTAAAAGCTCTCAAGGTGATGGATTGTCCAACACACAAAGACCTTCTCACAATCAGAATACAACAAACACTGAAACGCAGAATAATTAACTCCGTAGGACCACTAGGACTCATTGTCCGCCTGAAAGACTTAATCTCCTTGTTGAAACACACAATGAGATAGATATTCATGATGATGATGAACCTACAACCTACATCGAAGCTCTGTTAGACATTGATTCGCAGAGATGGCAAAAAGCCATGAAATCTGAGATGGACTCGATGTACATAAATCAAGTTTGGAACTTGATTGATTTGCCAACAAAGGTTAGACCCATATGATGCAAATGGGTCTTCAAGAAGAAGATTGATGCATATGGCAATGTACAGACTTATAAGACAAAATTGGTGGCTAAATGTTATAATCAACGTCCTGGGATCGATTATGGTGAAACCTTTTCACCTATTGCAAAAATTAAGTCCATTCGGATTTTGCTTGCAATAGCTGCATATTATGACTATGACATTTGGCAGATGGACGTCAAAACTGCTTTCCTCAATGGTAATCTAGTTGAGGAAGTGTATATGAAACAACCTGAGGTTTTTTCACTTGAGTCCAAACCAAATGCTGTATGCAAGCTACAAAAGTCCATTTATAGGCTTAAGCAAGCCTCGAGGAGTTGAAACATTTGCTTTAACAAGGCTATCAAGTCTTTTGATTTCGTCAGAAGCAAAGAGGATCCATGTGTTTATAGTAAACACAAGGATGGAAATATTGCCTTCATTATCATATATGTAGATGACATATTAATAATGGGAGACAATAAGACTCTCCTACAGTCAATTAAAAAGTGGTTGTCCAGTACCTTCATGATGAATGATTTAGGTGAAGCATGCTACATTCTGGGGATTAGGATCTATAGAGATAGACCTAACAGATTGTTAGGGGTGTCACAGTCAGTCTACATAGATAAAGTGCTTAGACGTTTTTCTATAGAAAATTCCAAGAAAGGCGGTCTACCTATGGGACAAGGCATTAAGTTATCTAAGAAGGATAGTCCTTCTAATACTATAGAACTTGAACGCATGAAAATGATCCCATATGCTTCGGCTATATGATCGATCACGTATGCCATGGCATGTACTAGGCCAGATGTGGCCTTTGCACTTAGTATGACTTGCAAATTCCAGCAGAATTCCGGAGAAGAACACTGGAAGGCAGTCAAGAGTATTCTTAAGTATCTTAGACGAACTAAAGATTACTTCTTAGTCTATGGTGGAGAAGAAAGCTAGCTGCTACTGGGTACACTGATGCTAGCTTCCAGACGGATGTTGATGACTACGAATCTCAATCTGGGTACACGTTCATTTTTCAACGGTGGAGCAGTAAGCTGGAAAAGTTTCAAACAAGCTACAACTGTTGTTTCGACAACAGAAGCTGAGTACATTGATGGATCGGAAGCTGGTAAGGAAGCTGTCGTGATTTTTGAGTTCCTAAAGGAACTAGGGGATGTTCCAAGTGCCACTTGTCCAATAACGGTTTATTGTGACAACACTGGTGCAATTGCACAAGCTAAGGAACCAAGATCAACCAACAGAAACAAGCATGTACCAAGGAAGTACCACATACTCAGGGAGATGGTGGAGACTGAAGAGATTAGATTACACTATGTTCCCACAGACAATAATCTAGTTGACCCATTCACTAAACTATTAAGCTTAGTCAAGCATAATGGTCATTTTGAGAATATAGGCATTAGATATGTTGGAGATTGGCTCTAGGACAAGTGGGAGATTGAAAGTATATTTATGTCCTAGAGACAATCTGTATTAGGACAAATGTACTTTATACACATTCATATTATTATTAATGAAGATTAATATTTTGGCCTTTACAATTATTGAATTATTATTTGATTGTTTGTAATTATTCATTAATGTGCATCCTTTGAGCTTACATTGTCATTAATAGAGTGAGATATTAATGATAGATCGTAACTCTTAAAATAGCCTCGACTAATGATCATCGAGAATGGGATATCGATGATATGTGATAAGTCGACATGTGGTCTGCATCACATCCTTAGAGGATGTAATATGTCTCACCTGCTACGAGTAATGGCTACTCGTGATAGACACATGGATACTTTGAAAGTATTGGTATACCCTGCTGATTTACTGTTTGTTATACTTGTCTAAAATATGATCAGCGTGTGGGAGATAGAAGTCCTTAGACTTGAGGTCAATACACACCTTGCATATAAAGTAATGTACTTTAATCCCGTCTTAAGCTCAAATGCCTTATAGGTTGAGATACGACTTGTATTGGGTACATTACGATGTGGATTAAAGGTGGTAGTTGAGCCAAGATTAGGATTCATTTCTCGAATGTATATTCGAGAGAACACTCGGATTCTCAGTGATATTAGGTTGACTAAGTCATTGGCCAACGCAATAGACATATTTAGAATATGGTCTAGTTGTCAACTAATATAGATGGGATACATTGATTAAGCCATTTGGATAGACACTTGACAAATCCTAAGCTTGATCGGGTGTGTCGTGAATGAAAGGATTTTATCTTACCACATAAAGGTTATGTTTACTGGATTCGTGTAAACGTACTTCACATATTGAGTTCGTCTTCCGGCGCTGTCTAGGAGTTCCGTGTAGATCTTAATTTGATTAATGTCGATATGAGAAGGCCTGTAGGGTTATAGACCGCCATAATTCTTTTATAAATTAATGATGCTTAATGATTTTTTTTCATCTATAGAAATAAGAAGATTGAGAGTAACTCAAATAACAAATCGTAGTATTGTATATTTACTATTTGAGAACACCGTGAGGGTGATTATCACTTAACATTTCTACTAAAATTTCATAGCCGAATATTACATTTTCACTTGTCATTGGTCATCATGTTTTTGTCCTATGTCTCAAAATTATCATGTTTTATTAATTCATTATTTGAAAGTAATTTTGTTTAATGCATGCATGAGTGATGTTTTAGTTATTATACTGATAAAATTTTATTGTTATTTTTTAGGGAGGTAAATTGCATAGTATGATAGTAATATATTCTTAAAAATTATGATTATTTTATTATTTAAAAATCAAATTATTAGAGTCGATTACATATCATAATAACTTTTATATCATGACATTATTTATACTTGTAAAATCATGTTAGAATTTTATTTTCTATGAGTTTATTTAATTATATATTATTTTTTAAACCATTAATTTATTTTTCATAATTTTTGTGTTATTATACTATTTTACTACATTATAAACTAAAACTTTAAAGATCCATGGGTCTTACGCCATGCCTCGGGAATAACATCTCGCCCCGTGCTAAGTAAAACACTCCATCTCACGCCTCTGCCTTTTAAACATTGGGTGGGATGAATCAGATTTCTATATTCTTAATTAGAGATTTTGGGTTCGAGCCCAGTAGGAAAAAATCGCGAGTAGGGGAGAGTGTTTCTCTCTTTAATGGATTTTATGATACGTGAATCTGAAGTAGTCGAGTAAATGTATTTTGAATACCAAATGATTAGAAAGAAAAAAGACAGTTTGGTGCACTAAGCTCCAGCTATGCGCGAATCCGGAAAAGAAATGAACCACAGGAGTGCCACGATCCCTCACTTACACTTTCCACTAGTAGGCAAACCACTCCCAACTCATTTGATCATGGTATGAGAAAGAAATGCGGAAATATAACAAAATACTTAATTAACTGTCGATTATAATATAAAAGTGAAAATAATCCTGAAAGTCTTAATACAATCCCCCAATGATCTAGTCAACATACAAGAGCACTAATATGAATACAAGTCTGAATAAAAGGGCAACATAAACCCAAACTAAATGTCATAGTCTAGAAGTCTGAAACATGTATCTCGAACAGAAATAAAGACAAGGCAAGAGATAGAGCATCCAAGGTGTGCCAAAGGTAGCATCCTCACCCTGAATACTGGAAGTCAACCCACTCGGACTCAAGCTCGAGGTCCCGAACTGATAGAAGGAGCTGTATATGCATCCAAAAAGAATCCGACAAGCGTAGTATGAGTGTACAAGTACCCCCGTAGACATCATAGGCCGACAACGACAGAAGATACATAAAAATAGATAAATATCAAGTTGACACCAAACAGTCCTATACTAAACAGTTCAATAATCCAAATAAGTCACATTGTCCATATAAGAATTCGTTGAAATCAATATAGTCGCTTTGTACATACAAGAGTTCCATAGTCATACAAATTACCCAGTTCTAGAGAGTTCAATGATAATATCCATGTATTAAACGATCAATTAACAATCCTTCATTATCCAGGAATTCAATAAGTCATTAATAACAGTCCAATACTTTAACCACCAACAGGTAGTCAATGAACTGATGTATGTATGGTATGTATGCAATGCATATGTCAGGTACCTTTTCCATCTCCCGTATACATGCATTCAAATTCTATGAACTACATATTTATGGGGGACTCGCGAAGTCCATATACGCCTCCGGAATTTCTCAACGGAGCCTAGCTCTTGGCTGAATGACTGTTGCAGTCGAGCAACATGTTCCTCCGTGTATCATCATCATCTCAATGTTGTCAATAATCTCATAAGTGTTCTTACCTTCCCGATCTCTTGGACCCACTATATTTTTATACCACTCAAATATCAATATCATCAAAACCATGAGTATATGAATGTAAATGACAATTCAAGATAACAAATCAATATGTAATGAGATGCAACCAAATATAGAGATGAATAACACATGCTTTCAAGAATTCAATAACACATAATCCAAACACATGCAGGATATCATATAGAAAGCATGTGTGATGAATAAGCACAACAATGACAATAATAGAGACGAGCCCACATAATGACGACAAGCCCAATCAATAAGCAGCCGGAATAATCTTAAGGCTGATTGCCCAAATCACCCATCATCACAGTTCAATACCGGTACCCACTCAAATGTTCATCACAACCGTCTGAGTGGGACTCCAAAACACGCCCAATATCCCTCAATATTTATAACTGATTACGTACTTCTATCGGAGTCTAGTAAAAGGAAACCATAGCCTACCTCAAGGTCGAGCAGGAGCTATGAATTGTCAACCCTCCACGCAAGCCTTGCCCTTTCGGAGCGCCTCGTGGTAATAGAAGTCTAACACGTATATACTATACGTTAATATAAAGCTACCACATAATACAAGGACTTAGTCCTTAAATATACCAAGATTTTCAAAATCAATCCCGGGCCCACGGGTATCAAAATCCAAACTTTATTCCCAATAAGCATAAACATATACTAGATAATCATAACCTTAAATTGATTTGAAACCTAGGCTTATTTGGACCTTCAATTGCACATTTAAGAAAAGCCAAATTATACATACCTTAGAATTTCCACCAAATGAAAAAGGGTTTCTATATTCAAATTAAATGCTATAACATGATCTTTTATCATAAATCAATACTTATTCACAATATTAAGGTAAACTAATCCGAATTACACCCTTAAATCAAAGATTCAACCTCTCTTAATCTAATATAAAAACTAGAACTCATCTTCCCCAATTTACATACATTCTATACCACCATTAGAGACTTAACACATGAAACATAATCATAAAGGGTGAAGAATCTTACCTCTAATTAAGAACTTAATCCCAACCTTCAAGAATCCCCCTTCGGCAGCTGTGGACCGAGGTAATGATATTTTGGGAAAGTGATTTGACCTAGGGAATTTATGAGACTGCAAGATCCAGTGATTCCGCTCATGTGAAATCGACTCCGCAAGAACAGTCTCGCTTCGGCGGAGTCACTTGACACCTCGCCTCAGCGCAGCAGCGGACAAAATTTCACAGAGTTGCATTCGCCCCCACATGAAAGACCCAGCTGGGGCGGAACCTCAACAATATCTCAAAACCCGCTTCTGCAAGCCAACCTCTGCAGAGGCGGACACATATGAGCGGACAATAGCCGACTGGAGCGGACACCAGACACCAGCAACATGGATTTTATCCCAAACTTCCACCAAATATCCGAAACACTTCTGAGAGCTCCCAGACACAAACAAGACATGCTCATTGAAGGTAACAGTTCTACGAACTCACACACGCCCTCGAATTTCCCATTTAATCGAGCTAAAACATACTTTTCTAAAGAATCATTCAAAATAACTAAATATCCAAATTTCACAAATATAGCCATAAAATTCATCCGATTGTCTCGAAAAGTGAACCAATGACTCGACTAAGTTATAAATGACCCTCCGGAACTACCGAAAGCGACGGAACCCAAAAACGAACCCATACACTCAATAGTCACCTAGAGTCAAATTATCCAACTCCAAGATTCTTATTTTTGGTTTTTTATCCAAAACTCTCATAAATGGACCTCGGGATCCATGCCACCCATCATCGCACACCACAAATCCCACATAGAGTCTATTGGAAGGGTAAAATAGTCAAGTAGAGGTCTATTGCCAAAAATGACCACACGGGTCGTTACAAAGAGTTTACTGTAAGCAGTCTTACCCTATATTTCTGCAAGGGTCGAATACCAAATGATTATTGCAATAAAATTATACCTAATTTGTCAGACATTTATTTGACTAGAAAGAAATTCTTGAATTTTCTGGGATGCAGAGTTACAAGTGATAAAGTTGCAACTTGAGTTATGGTATAATCTAGATGCAACATTTCATTTTATGTGACATTAGTTTCTAAAGCATAATAACATATATAAAGTTTTTTGTTAGAAAAGTAATTTTCGGGCAGAATGGTTGTGGGCAGAATTACTACACCCGGTACTCTCATGGTAGAATGTGTCGTAAGTGAATCAATATTAACTGGAGAGTTTATGGACTTCTACAAAGATAATGATGGATTAAAACAACTGTTAAGGAAGTATCGTGAGGGTTGGAGGTTAAACGAATCAAAGATATTATAACCCGTATTTTCGGGGTAAAACTAGGAGTGCTTAATATTATAAGGAGGTCGTGTTTTAATGTAATTGAGTCATATAGTATTTTATGTTAAGTTTTGAAGTCAAACAAGTTGTAAAACAAAAGTCGGCAAAAGTTATCGCAAGTTACGTTCATAATTTTACTGAAATTTGGGTTTAATGTCACTGAGCTTTTCTCCCAATATACTTGTAGTTACAGGGTGATGCACCTACCGAAATTGAAGGTCTACGAATCTAGTTTTTGAAGCACTTTTAAAGTAACTCACAACAGTGGAAAATTATTTGTGCTTCTTTGAGAATCTCAGATTTATATTAGTTGCGAAGTTGATCCAGTTCTTGTTTGGCAGAAGTTAAAATCTTTTTTTTTTTGTAGATCAGGTACACGGTACTCTTTAAACCATGAATTATAGAAAGATGGTTTATGAGTGGATGAGATATTAGAATTAGACAATGTTTAAGTTAAAATAAAAGGGGTGACCGGGTGAGGAGTGTTGGGATGAAAAAATCTCACATTAGAAGTTGAAAAAGAAAGAGAGCTATGTTTGAGAAGCAAGGATAATATAAAAGGTATGATATGTCTTTTGGAAAAAAAACTTTGATGCTCTCGATAGATGGCGGGTCAAAGAAAAGGACTGACAAGCTTCTGAAGGAGTACACATGACATCTTAAGTGAATTTTACGTCAACATAAGAGATGAAGGTAATTAACTTTATAAAACATAACACAAATTCACATGATATGCGCTTTTGGATTCAATGATGTTAAATATATTACATATATCCGTGATATACACGGAATATACGCCGTGTATATCACGGGTTGCCTTCGGTTAGTTGTATAGTTGGGCCGTGATATACATGGTGTATATCAACCGTGTACATCACAGTTTTATGTCATAGTTTAGGTAAAGTTTGGTTGTAATTATTATTGTACACTTACTATAATTGTATAGTTAGTGTCCAATTAGAATATGAATATGATTTCCTATTATGAAAATATGTAAATTGTATATATACTTTTTCAATTAATGAAAATAATCAAGAGATTATTTCTTTCATGGTATCAGAAGTCTAGGTCTTAAAATCATCTCTCCAAATTCTTTCAAATTTCCATCAACCTGCCTCGTTTTCCGACCTCTTTTTCTGGGAATTCGTGCCCGACGGTACCTTCTCTCTTCCTAAATTTTTCTTCTCAATCCCTACTTCACGTCTTGCGTTGCTATTATGGCTAAGAACACGTTTCACCCTACCCTTACTGTTTCTAATATCAAGAATCACATCCATATCATTTTTTAAATATAAAATGTCCAATACGCGACGTGGGCCGAACTGTTCAAAGTTCACGCACGCTCGAATCAAGTCCTCCATCATATTATCCCCGCGGCTCCTACGGATACAGAGGTGCTCAAACCCGAGGATGATCCTAAGTTATGGACAACTCTTGATGCTACTGTTCTTCAGTGGATTTACTCCACTATTTCTACCGACCTCTTGCAAACGATTATTGAGCCTGACGCTATGGCAAAGGCTACTTGGGATAGAATACGTGATATATTCCAAGATAATCAAAATTCTAGAGTTGTTACCCTTGAGCAGGAATTCTCCCATGTCAACATGGAAGATTTCCCGAATGTTTCAGCTTATTACAAAAGGTTGAAGTAATTGGCGGACCAACTCCCCAACGTTGGCGCGCCCATTTTGAATGGTCGTTTGGTCCTACAAATGGTTGCAGGCCTATCTGAGGTCTATAGTGGTGTTGACACGCTTCTTCGTCAGAGCAGCCCTCTTCCACAATTTTATCAAGCTCGTTCTATGCTTAAGCTTGAAGAAGTCAGCTTGGCCAAAATGGCGGCTACCGGTGCTAGTCCCGTAGTCATGATGACGTCCTCCACAAATTCTCCGGTGTTTGTTGATAATTTGGGACAAAATCGTGCTCACGGTGGCAGCAAAAATACTCAGAAAAATAATGGCAAAAACTGCAGGGGAAAACGCGGCGGTTTCGGCAGTGGTAATAATGGCAGTGGCCCCGTCCCGAAAACAGTGGGCCACCACCCCATTGGTCCCAGCCTTGGCCCCCCTGGAAGTGCGCATGGGTCAGTGGGCAGTGGGCAGTGGCTCAACATCCCTTATTTTTCTGGATCGTCCTATCCCGGGCAGTGGGCTAGCCAGCATTTCAGGCCCAATTCACAATAGCCCAGTAGGTTCCGATGCAGTGATGGGCTGAGGCAGCAAGCCGTGCTTCTTGGGCCTCGGCCTCCGTAGGCCCACCATGTAGCGGCCCCCATACAAACCGACATTGAAGCCGCAATGCACACACTTTGATTGAATCTGCCAGACCCGAATCGGTACATGGACACCGGAGCCACTACCTACATGACATCCGATCAAGGTACTCTCTCGTCTTATTCCAATTTGAGTAACAATCGTGTCATAATTGTTGATAATGATAATTCAATTTCAATTCGTGGTTATGGTCATAAAACTTTGTCTCCCCCCCATCCACCCATTGTCTTGAAAAATATTCTTCATGCCCCTAAATTGATTAAAAAATTGGTGTCTGTCCTCAAATTCACCATTGATAATTCTGTTTCTATTGAATTTGATCTGTTTGGATTTTCTGTGAAGGATTTCAAGATGGGGAGTCCTCTCATGAGGTGTGATAGTAGGGGAGATCTTTATTCTATCACGCCAAGTTCCGGTCTCTCGAGTCAAGCCTTGCCATCAACTTTTGCAGCCCTTGCTCCTTCCTTATGACATGCTCGTCTAGGTCATCCAGGGTCGTCTATTTTGTCTTCCTTAGATAAAAATAATTTTATTTCTTGTAAGTGTACGCGTAGTACTCCGAATTGTCAATCGTGTTCTTTAGGAAAAAATGTTAGATTGTCGTTTGTAGACTCTAATTCACATACTTTAATGCCATTTGATATTATTCATAGTGATTTGTGGACATCTCCCGTTCTCAGTTCTTTGGGTCATCGTTATTATGTTCTATTTCTGGATGATTATTCAATTTTATGGACTTTTCCGATAGCGAAAAAATCTCAAGTTTTTTCCACTTTCTTAAAATTTAGAGCATTCATTAGAACTCAATTCGAACGGAAAATAAAAAATATTCAGTGTGATAATAGAAAAGAATATGATAATGGGGTGTTTCGGGATATTTGTGCTAATAATGAGATCAATTTTCATTTTTCTTGTCCTCATACGTCTTCACAAAATGGGAAAGCCGAACACAAAATTCGTACCATTAATAACATTGTCCGAACTTTATTGATTCATGCTTCCGTACCCCCTTCGTTTTGGAATCATGCTCTACAAATAGCTACATATCTTCTTAACATTCTTCCTACCAAAGGTTTGACATATTCGTCCCCTCTTCAAATTTTATATAATAGACTCATTCGTATTCATATCTTTGGGTCTTTGGGTGTTTATGTTATCTACTCTTTCCGTCCACCACAATTAACAAACTTCAGGCTCGGTCTACCCCTTGTGTGTTTTTGGGTTATCCGTCAAATCATCATGGTTACAAATGTTTTGATTTATCGTCTAATAAAATCATCATTAGTCGCAATGTAATTTTTGATGAATCCCAATTTCCATTTTCTAAGGTTAGTAATCCCGTGCCTAGTTCATATAATGTTTTGGATGATGGTATATCCCCATATATTATTCACCATTTTTCGGACGTATCCTGCACCACAAATCCGCTAGCGGGCAGGGGCCCCGCTGGCTCTACAGTCTCATCACTGCCTCCCGTCGTGGGTCCTGAAACTGGGCCGCCTCCCCAGCCCAGTTCTGGCCCAGTTCTTGTTCTAGTTTCCGAGACGAAAACAATGGCCAGTTCCCGTGTTGGGCCAGCAGGCCCACTGCCTGCTGGCCAGTCCGTCACTGGTCTCGATAATTCCCAAAATTCACTCAATTCTCCCCCGAGTCATAGGTCAGTTACTCGTAGTTAACGGGGTATTTTTAAATCAAAAAGACATTTTAATTTAAATTCTAATGTTTTTAAATCACCCCTACCCCGTAATCCTGTGTCTTATTTAAATGACCCGAATTAGAAAATTGCTATGACCGACGAATATAATGCTCTTATTGATAATAGGACGTGGGAGTTGGTGCCCCGTCCATCTGGTGTTAATATTATTCGGTCTATGTGGATTTTTGCTCATAAAGATAATTCTAACTGTTCGTTTATGAGGCATAAGACTCGTCTTGTAGGTGATGGTAAGACTTAGCAGGTGGGTGTGGATTGTGGTGAGACATTTAGTCCGGTGGTCAAGCCGGCTACCATTCGCACTGTGCTCAAATTGGCTCTTTCGAAAGCATGACCCATTCATCAGTTAGATGTGCAAATTGCTTTCTTATATGGTGATCTCAAGGAGACAGTTTATATGCATCAACCCTTGGGGTTTAGGGATCCCAAATATCCTCATTATGTTTGTTTGTTGAAAAATTCCTTAAATGGGCTTAAGCAGTCCCCACGAGCTTGGTATAAGAGGTTTGCAGACTATGTTTTAACTATTGGATTCTCTCACAACAGGTCTAATAATTAATTGTTCATATATCGTCGTGGTTCTTCCTTGACTTATATACTATTATATGTGGATGATATTATCTTGATTGTCTCTTCTGATGCATTACGTCAGTCTATTATGACAATGCTTAGTTCTGAGTTTGCTATGATAGACTTGGGGCCCTTGAGTTATTTTTTGGGGATTACTGTCACTCGTCATGCATGTGGGTTGTTCTTATCACAACGTAAGTATGCAGTTGAGATCATTGAGCGAACTTGTATATCCTCATGCAAATCTAATTCCACTCCAGTTGATACTAAGCCCAAGTTGGGTGATGCGGCTGACTCACCTTACGAGGATCCGACTCGCTATCGCAGTGTTGCAGGGGCTCTTCAGTATCTTACGTTCACAAGATCAGATATTACGTATGCTGTACAACAGGTGTGCTTGTTTATGTATGATCCCAGGGTTGAACACCTGAATACGCTCAAACGCATTATTCGATACATCTAGGGAACACTTGACTATGTCTTACATCTATATTCGTCTTCGACATCTACACTTGTCTCGTATACAGATGCTGATTGGGTGGGGTGGTTGTCCGGATACCAAACGTTCCACGTCCAGCTATTGCATGTTTCTTGGGAATAATTTGGTCTCATGGTCTGCGTAGTGTCAATCGACATTGTCCCGCTCTAGTGCAGAGGCCGAGTATCGATGGGTAGCCAATGTGATTTCGAAATCCTGTTGGTTACGTAATCTTCTTTTAGAGCTTCATTGTCCTATTCAGAAAGCTACCTTGGTTTATTGTGATAATGTTAGTGCCATCTACCTTTCTAGGAATCCGGTTCAACACCAACGCACTAAACACATCGAGATGGACATTCACTTTGTTCGCGAAAAGGTAGCTCGTGGACAAGTACGCATCTGCCATGTTCCTTCCAGGTATCAAATTGCAGACATCTTTACAAAGGGTCTTCTCTCGGTCCTTTTTGAAGATTTTAGAGACAGTCTCAGCGTACGAAGACCGCCCGCTATGACTGCGGGGTGTGTTAAATATATTACATATACCAGTGATATACACGGAATATACTCCGTGTTTATCACGGGTTGCCTTCAGTTAATTGTATAGTTGGGATATCACGGTTTTATGTCATAGTTTAGGTAGAGCTTGGTTGTAATTATTATTGTACACTTACCATAATTGTATAGTTAGTGTCCAATTATAATAAGGTTTTAGGAGTAGAATATGAATAAGATTTTTCCTATTATGGAAATATGTAAATTATATATATACTATTTCAATTAATGAAAATAATGGAGGGATTTTTTTTTTAAAGTGATGGTATAGTCCAAGGGATAAATTTGTGAGGCATTTTGGGCAAAAACGGGGAATACATACCATGTGGTTGAGTTTTGATAAAACTGTGCGTGCATGGCTCAAAACGGAAAACCTCGCACTAAGTTAATTAAAAAGTGTCTTTAGGCTGGCTTAGTCCAGCAAACTGGTAATATCATAGCCGATAGTTCGGCTGAACGAGTATGAAGATGGCAAAGAGTAGCTCTCCTGATTGTAATTTTCAAGTCTTAAAATTTATGAAATGTCATTTATTTTGAGCTGCAAATTTAACGAGTATTGGTGGTGTTTTTGGAAAGAATTATCAAGAAGACCCTTTTGAAATGGATAACAAAGCTGTTGTTGTTCCTCATAATTTACCCACAGGTTAGAATGAATCTCATCTGGGTAAGTTTTCCCGCTTTTTTTCCTTCTTATTTTCAGACATTCATTTTTTCGTGTGTGTGATTATAATGGAGTTTTTGAATCATTTAATATTGGAATTTCAATAGGTTTTTTTTTTTTTTTTTACTGAATTGAATTTCTTTGGTGTTTTGGTTAATGTAAATTGTACCTGCTGATGAGTTTCTCGTTTTCAGACATCAAAGAAAAATACACATAATATAAATAATTGAAGTTGATTTCTTGGATGGTGAGTGGTGTGTTAGTATCATGATTATGGATTTTATATTGATGAATATTAATTTCATAACCGATCTCAACTGATTTGACATTGATGACATAAGTGGAGGTAAACAGAAAATAGGACAAGCCGGTTGGAAAAATAGGCGCGTGCTCGGAGACATTGACAACCTTGTGACTGCTCCTGCTGTCGAAGGGAAGCCTAAACCGCAGATTACTAGTCCTGCTACTAGGAGCTTTTGTGCACAGTTGCTAGCTAATGCACAAGCAGAGAAGAACAAGGTGAAACTTTGCCTAACACATTGAAAATAATGGCTTTATGAAACATTTAAGGTTCTTGAAATGGTGTATATAATTTGTATTTTCTTATTTTTCTGTAGAAATCACTTGCAGAAGTTGTCAATAAGGGTGGTCAAATAAAGGTACCAGCCAAGAAGAAGGCTGATGATAAGCCTACACATGAAACTGTTAATTTTCATAAGCCCTATTAAGGAAGTGTCTATTGGAGAGAGCCCATTGAGCAGAAAAAAAAAACAATGAGAAGTGGAAAGACTCCCACTACCCTCACTGCAAGAAGCAAGATACAGTCATTTCGGTGATCTCATTTAAAAATAGCCAGCAAATGTATAGTACACATGGATTTTCAACCAGAGCTGTATCATAAGATGAGAGTCATTCTTGTGGACTGGTTAATTGAAGTTCATAGGAAGTTTGAGCTAATGCCTGAAAGCCTTTACCTTGCAATTAACATACTGACCGTTTCCTCTCCGTGAAGACGGTTCCCAGGAGGGAGCTTCAGTTAGTTGGCATTAGCTCAATGCTAATCGCTTGCAAGTATGAAAAGATCCGTGCACCAGAGGTAATATAATATAGGATGTTCTTCATTTCTTTCCCATTGGCCAAAATTAATTATGGCACTAGACAAATTGTACAAAACATATATGTATTTTATGTATACAATTTGTATATTATATGTATTCCCATATACACCACTGTTGTGTGCAGTTGAAACTCAGATTTGATTTTCTTGATCTCCGCAGGTCAATGATTTTATACATATATCAGTCAATGCATATGCCAGAGAGTGTATTCTTCAGATGGAGAAAGCAACTCTTGGGAAGCTGGAATGGTATCTTACAGTTCCAATACCATATGTATTTCTGGTTAGGTACATTAAAGCATCAACAACACCATCTAATGATAATGATCAGGAGGTACTAATCATCATTCTGGTTCATCCTTTGACATAAACTTTTGGGCTTTTTTATTTTTGGCCCGTCGGCTGAAATTGGCGCTAGCCAGACTATACAAAACATATACATTTCTTGTGTATATTCTATATATACAGTATGTATATCATATGTAAATTTATACTGGCTATTATTTTTTTCAGCGGCTCAAAAATGTAATTATGCCTAAATTTTTCTTGTGGCTGATTAACTCATTCTGTTGATGTAGATGGAGAATATGGCTTTCTTCTTTGCTGAACTTGGTCTGATGAACTACGGGCTAATTACGCTGCCCGTAGCACTCTCAACAAAAGTCCTGTATGGACTCAAACTCTGCAGCACCATATTGGCTACTCAGAAGATCAGTTGGTGGAATGCACAAAGGAATTGGTTAGCTATCACTTAGGTGCTGCAAAAAGTAAGTTGAAGGCGATTTACAGGAAGTTCTCTAGTCCAGATAGAGGTGCTGTTGCCCTCTTCCCACCAGCAAGAAATCTTTCACTAACTACTACTACTACAACCTCTTCTTGTTGATTTTATTTTTAGTTTGGCAAGGTTTTTATAAGGTCATGTTACTGTTGTGATCTCTCTAGCTTTTTAGACTATGTTATACTGTGATATTTGGCTTTTGGAGTGTTTTGGATATGATTTATGATTTTACCTACTAATTGAAGTAATGTAAATCCTTGATATGTTCTTTTTGTGATACTATTAATTGATTCGTTTTTTAGTACTTCCTCTGTATTTGTTTTGCTCGTTCTTGTTTCTCCCTAGTGGGGAGTGGAAGGAGTTGAACCAAAAACATTAATTATGAATCTGCTGTAACATGAAAGCACAAACTATATCACCCAAGCAGATTGATATAATATAAATATGTCATTAAAGCTAATTTTCCGAAAGAAATACTCTCTCCAAAATATTTTGCAAAAAAGGAACTATTAGCATAACAAAATTGAAATTGCAAATTAGTAGAGATACAACATGAAAGCACAAACTGTGTGTAAATAGGCAAAAAAAAATGATGCAAAGAACTCATACTCCTGGTAAACATAATTCCCCAAAAATTAGTCTCAAAGTATGCACACTTCCGCATCATTTGGGCACACGTCTAGTATTATTATAGTCAACCGACTCACATGGAATATGGAGTCAATTTTCCTAACAAATAGCAATGCACAACTCTGGTTTTGTTGACAATGAACAGCTCTTATGGCCGGTCACATGGGAAGGTATCAAATCTCAAATCCAAATTCATTTGCAGTAACAACAACAATCATTGGCAGTTCAAAAGAGATAATGTTACAAGAAATTCCAACAAGAGAACCATCAACTGAAGAGATTTAATATGAAAAAACCATGTTGTTCGTTAACACAGCCTATGTGTCGAAATTACACCTTGTCAAGATAACCTACGACAAAATACTTTAGCAACCTAGGACACATAACTGATTGAAGTGAAAATTAGACCTTGTCAAGATTACCTACAACAAGATACTTCAGTAACCTGAGACACATAACTCATTGAAAAATTCACATGAGACTGAGACACATTTTAGTGGAAACACAAACAACCATGTTCTTCTTGGCCACCACTGGAAGCCAACCTTATAACTTCGTTCCCAAGTATCTATTGCCATAACCGAAGGTCTGCAAGAAAATATATTAAAAAGGACAATTAAAAGTTAAATTAATAGTAGCACAAGTAGTAATATTGTCTTACCTTTGAACTTGCCGCTCTTGACCAAGTTTACGACGAACTCTGACATGAATTTTGGAAACATGACATAGAGCTCATTCTCCATATCTTCCATATTCTTTTTTCTTTTGTAGTGTCGAACAGCAAACCCTATAAAAACCAATTGGCCTATCTCTTCATAAGATTTTTTACCATAAACACTTCCAACCTTGGCTATGGTATCGTCGAGGCAACTGATTCAAGATGTATTATTTTGTGCTTTAGACCTAAACTTTGTCTCCCAGTCCTTACCATCTGCTATATTAACAACTAAATTCTCAAACAAAGATAATGATTTTTTGTTGGTTTTATAGAGGTGAAAATGGTAGTGATAAAGATACTCTATATATGAACTCCATGTACAACTTGATTATAGACTTGGATGTATAAGTGAGACATCTTTCATATTACAAAAGAAAAAATTTGGTCATTTAGTTGCTAAAGAAAATACATAAGCACAATCCACATACCACATCAAAACAACTAATATATTTGTGAAAAAAACTTTCAGCAGAATGAAACTTCAAATTCACATACCACAATCCCTCCCCTGACCCATCAACCCCGATCTCTCTAAAAAAAAAAAAAAAAAAACCAAAGCCCCTTTGGAGAATTAAGAAGGGTAAAAACTTAGTCGCACCAGGCGTTTACACCCATCTCAGATAAATTAACCATAAATAATAAACAAAGATCTAGAATTATTATTTTTTTAATAAAGAAAAATTTAAAAAGAAAGCAAAGTTAATAACGGAACATCACAACAGTCTTCGTTATTACAAATTTCTGGTTACCAAAATCTTATTTGCTTACAACAAATTTCTGGTTATTGCAAATAGTTGGACCAATGTCCTGTTTTTCATTACCAATTTTTTTTTTGTTATTGCAGATTTCTGATTATTATATCATCTATCACATTCACAGTCTTATCTAAGTGACGTTAATTAAGATGTAGGAGGTGAAATAGAAATATAATAAATGAATATAACGATAAATTTGTAAAACTAACTAATCTAAGAATGGACTAATATTTTCATGATCATAATGCTAATGGAAAATAAAAATAGTTATGGCCTTTGGGATGTGGTTAATTACCGACATAAAAGTATTAGGAAATTACAGTCAATCTACTTTCCACTAATGTATCGTCATTGTTATGCGGACTATCCCCACCTTGCACTTGTACACCATACAAAACCTATCGAGAACTAAAACAAATAGTTGTAAACACTACCAATACTAAAATAAACAATATAGTATTAAAGGTCTTGCTCCTGATTTGACTCGATATTCTTTTAATCCGGTGTCGAACACATCATGAATATCTACCATAGGTCCTTACATTCCATTAGATTGAGGCTGTTAACCGAAATTTCTTCTTTTAATTTTATATTCCATGCTATAAATCCCTTCGTTGGCTTTGACAGACTAGGTAAATCATCTCGTAATCGCCGAAGCTCTTGTAATTCATCTTAGACACCACCCATTACATAAGTTATTGCACCTGCAGCTAAGGAGAAGAAGGAAAAAAAGATGATGAGCTTTAGCCAACTATTGTGGGTAGAAAGCAGATGCATAACCATAAAGACAAAGAAAAATTGATAAATACTATACATGACTTACCAATGTTCTAACAAAAGTGAAAAAACAAAGAAAGAGAGCCTCCAATCCAAATATTGTTCGTCGCCTGAGAACAGAGAGAGAAAAAACTAACAGGGGAGGAAGTGAAGAAAAGAAGAGAATTGAAAAGCATGGGAAGGAATTTTACCAATACACAAATAAGTTTTTACCTTACTATAGACTAAGTGCCATGGGAAAATCACACTTTGATCTTTCTTATAAATGGCGCCAGTAATGTTTAAAGTGTTTGTACTATCACACTTTGTTTGCTTTTAACCTTTTTGGCTATTCTCTAGTCTTTGTTTTCTCTTTTCATTCATTACAAGAGATTCATAGCATAAGACAACGTTGGCTACAGTTTATCTATTTGGTAAAGTTAGTCAAAATGAAATTCCCAAAAGCTGAAGAGTAAATCAAAAGATTTTCAACTCTATTTTATTGTTGTAATTATGTCTAGTCGTAGTCGGTGAAGTTGGTACCCCCTCGGGCAGAGGTGATAAAAATATTCAATTCAAACTTACCACATATAGTAATAAATTTCAAAAGTCACTCGCAATTGAAACATAACTAAATTACTTCGTCCGGATAAAAAAAGTGATTACTTAGCTTTTATTTTTTGAGTAAAAAAGAGTGTTCACTTGCGTAGAGATAGGTGTTGTTTGGGCAGAGGGGTGGGGTGCGGGCTGGGGTGTCTTGGGTCAGTTGTATCTCGGGTTGGTGGTGTCTCGGGTGAGGGTAGGGACTGGTTTATCGGATCGGGGATGGGGTTTCGACAGGGAGTGGTCAGTGGTGCTGGGGTTGGGCTGAGGTTTGTGACGGGATGGTGGGTGTCGGTGCCGTTGGAGGTGTCGGATTAGCTGACCATTGGTTGGGGGAGGCAGTGGCGGACTGGGGTGGAGCCGGTGATGGGAATGCCAACGGGACATGGGTGGCAGCGGCGGATTCAGGTAGTGACGGAACAGTGGGGACAGGCCGTGATGGAAAGTAGCGTCAAAGCGGAGTATGGTGTGGACAATAGGGGAGGCTTCAGACTCGTCTAGAAATGTATAATCCGTGTTCCGAAATTTTTGGATGTTTGCAAGTGGGAAGATAGCTTCATTAAACATGACATGGCGAGACACGAGGATCTTAAATGAAGACAAGTCATAGCACAAATACCCCCTATGATTGGTCGAAAAACCTAAGAAGACACATGGAGTGGTGCGGGGTGCTAGTTTATGAGGGGTCGTGGAGGCAAGATTCGGGTAACACAGGCAGCCGAAAATCCATAGGTAATCATAAGAGGGGATCCGACGGAGTATAATTTCGGTGGGTGTTCTATTATGGAGAGTGTGGGTAGGCAAAATGTTAAGAATATATTCGACAATTTTAACAGCATAAATCCAAAAGGAAAGGGGGAGAGAGGCATGAAAAAGGATCGTATGAACCATGTTATTGATAGTGTGAATGATTCAGCCTTACCATTTTGGGGGAGGTATGGGGACACGAAAAATGAAAGACCATGCCAGTATTTGTGCAAAATTTGTGAAAAGTAGAATTATTGAACTCATGATCATTATCACATTGAAACGATTTTATGGTTTTTTTAAATTGTGTTTTGATATAGATACGAAATTCAAGAAACTTGGCTAAAACTTCATATTTGAATTTAAGTGGGTAAACCCAGATAAAGTGAGAAAAATCATCTAATAAAACAAGATAATATTTATGACCCAGTGAACTAGTAATGGAAGATATCCATAAGTCCGCAGGAACAATGTCAAATACAGAAAACGTAACACTTAAAGATGACTTAAAAGGAAGACGAGCGTGCTATCGTAAAGGGCAAGAATAACAATTTTGGCCAAAGTTCCCATTATTACATCGAATGAAATTACTGCTTCTAAGAAAATTAAAAAACAGGAGCGCCTGGGTTTCCGAGTCTATTGTGCCAAGTGGATGGAGATATTGCAGCTAGAGAGGTATATGATCGAGGTCTGGCAACGGAATTTGATGAGAAAGGATAGAGGTCCCCCACACTACAAAAAAATGAAAGGGGTCAAACTCAACAGAAACGGAATTATTACGAGTAAATTTCCTAACAGATATTAAAATTTTAACGATGTTGGGGGCATATAGGACGTTATTTAGGAAGAAATATGGGTGAGGTGGTTTTGTGTGGGTGGTACCATAACATTCAATTGGAATGCGATGACCATTACCAATCGTAATAAATTAATGATACTTTAAACAAAACAGTTTGGAAAGATTACCTGTGGAACGTGTAAGATGAGAGGTGGCTCCCGTATCCATGTACCAATTTTTGTCTATCTGTTGGAGATTTAATGTGCTGAAGGCCTGGCCAAAATCAGTAGGGGCCAAGCCGTAGGCAGACTGCTGCTACTGGGTCGTAGCTTTATGCACCTACTAGGATAAAATCGGAGCTTGGCGTGCGCTTGGGGAGTGGCCCAAAATCCCGGGATGCCAATCTGTTGGGTACTAGGTCGCTGTTGGGTGAAATGGGAAGGAAGCCGAGGCCCAGGTGTCAGGGTTGGGCCACTGGCCTGGGCCGACCCAATAGGGAGATTTGTTGGGCTACTGTTGTTGGCCTGCATGACCCCCTCGTCCACAACCTCTGCCGCATTTTCCATTGTCGCGACCTCTGCCGCCTCTGCCACCACCATGGCTGCCCCGCAGTTGTTGGTTTTCCGATGGTGGTGGTTGGGCAGTGGCGGCGGTGTTTGTCATCGGAGTTTCAACTACTAATGCCTTTTGATTGTGTTCGTCCAGTTTGGCACATGGGGTTTCTTCCAACAATAATTGTATCCGGGCCTTGTTGAAGCTGGGTAGTGGAATGGCTTGTTGTATCATGGTCGCTAGAGTATCATATTCACCCTTCAGTAAGCCAGCAACTAGTTGGAGAACCATTTTCATTTTGGAAATTGGTGTCCCCACATTGGATAATTGGTCCGCAACTAGTTTCAATTATTTGCAATACTCGGACATGTTAAAAAAAATTCAAGACGTGTATTATTGAATTGTTCCTCCAAGTACACGACACAAGTGTGCTTGTTGTCCTGCAAATATCCTCCAACCGTATCCATAACTCACGAGCCAAGACACGGTTTTCATAATCGTATGAAACAGGTCCTTAGATATGGTGCCATAAATCCACTATTTGACGATGGCATCAAGACGGCGCCATGTCGTTTCATCAACCTCGGTAGGGCAAGGGAAGGAGTCGTTAATATGATCAAACACATTATAGGCACAACCTCTGCTCCAACCGTATCCATAACTCACGAGCCAAGACACGGTTTTCATAATCGTATGAAACAGGTCCTTAGATATGGTGCCATAAATCCACTATTTGACGATGGCATCAAGACGACGCCATGTCGTTTCATCAACCTCGGTAGGGCAAGGGAAGGAGTCGTTAATATGATCAAACACATTATAGGCACATGCATGAATTTGAAAGACGTCAACCCATGAAGAATATGGACCATTCGAGAGGCTGAATTTTGGTGAAGAAGAGAATAAAAAATTTGGGTTTGGGGGGGGGGGGGGGGTAGCCGCCGCCCGAATTTGAGGGGGGCAATTTTTGGAGAATATAGTTTTAGGTGTTTTAGGGTTTGACTCTTGATACCATGTAAGATTGTATTAATATCCATTGGGGAGTCTTTCTCATTAATACAAATATATATAGTGTGTACAAGTGAAATCCTAATTGAATGAGGATCTATATTTTTCATAATTACACACTAATATTAATTACAGAATATACAGCGAGGATCTATCACATAGGATTAATCTATAATTTAAATTAATGACGAGGAACATATACTGAGTGGTTTGTTATCTCTTTGAGAGTTGAGCATTGTGTTGCGAATCAGTTATAGCCTGTCACAATATAATATTGTGACCAATTATAATTAATTCATCCCAACCCTCTAAGTATTTAAGTAGTTTATTTTAGTCCCTCACCAATTATAAGTTTCCCCATACTTATGTTAATTGTCTATGTAGTAAACTAAGTTTACATATAGAGCAATGCAGTGTAGGGCTATAAATAGCCACTCTCTCTGTTTCAGTCGACATTCATCAATATACAAGAACTTTGTCTTCTTCCTTTTCTTTATTTTTCTACATTTAGTTACACTTCTGTTACAAATGGTATCAGAGTCGGCTGGGCCGATGGCACCACCACCGAAAATGATAGATTTACAAGAGGAGATGCGTTCATTGCGAGCTCAACTAACAACCTTCATCGACAACACTGACAAGAGACGTGGAACCCTAGAAATCAGTCAGTGCAATTCCAATCGCACATGGAAGAGTCAAAGGAAACTAACAAGAAGATAGAGATATTTCTGTCGAAGATGTCGGCTTCGACGAGCTCAAACCCTCTGGGTAGCTCAAACCCGGGCTCTCCGGCAACATTAGGAGTAGAAGCACTCACAAGGACAATACCTGAAGGAAAACCAACGAACCTCAGTCTGAGTGAATCCAGACCATCTTCAGGTAACAAATGCCGATAACTAATGCTCAAGCTATTTACACCCCCTCGACTTTTCCGATGGGAAAGGGTGTCACATTCCCACCAGCTCCACTATTCTCGATTCCACCCATCTATCGGAACCCCAATTTTACCATGATAGCTCTTATTTCTCTAAACCAAATAACCAGTAACCCTGACACAATCAACCACAACAAAACCCTAAAACCGAAAATCAATTTTCCAGAATTTGATGGAACTAACCCTATAATCTGGCTTAGAAAATGTGAAAAATTCTTTGAGCTATACAATATACCCGAGCATGAAAAATTGAGCTATGCATCAGTTCATGTTAGGGAAAGGGCTGATGTATGGTTGAATAGTTACGTGGTGAATCACAAGGGAATAATAACTTGTCCAAAATTCTATACTGAAGTGTGTATGAGGTTTGGTAATGTTAGACCACAAGATATTGTGGATGAGTTCAATAAAATCATGCAAACTGGTACTGTCGACTAATACCAGGATAGATCTGAGGAACTCACTGGATACATGATCCTCATCAACCCCCTTCTGAATGAAATCCATTATGTAGCCAGTTTCATTAGTGGGTTAAAACCTGAATTAAAACCCATAGTGAAGATGACTAATCCCATAACTGTTTTAGATGCTTATAAGGCTGCTAAGCTATACGAGGAGTCCTTTAAGGCTATTATACCCTTCATTACTCATAGAAACTCTCAGAACAACAACACAAAGACCTCAACTATGCCTTACCCCAGAAATACAGCTATTGTCATTACCAGCTACAACCCCAATCCTGTTAACCAACACCCACTTAACATAACATACCCTAACCAAAGCACCCTATAAACCACATACCCTTCCACCCAATCTAGAAGCTCTAAGAGAACAAGGGTTGTGCTACAAATGCAAGGAAAAATACTT